>VZTA01018150.1:181-19609 GCA_013398855.1 Mohoua ochrocephala
AGAGGTCCTTTAGAGCCTTAGTTAAAACACCTGTAATTGGGCAGCGTGGGGGGGATGTGCCGTTCATCACAAATGTGAAGCAAAAAAAGAAAAAAGTCTACATGTTGCAGGGAAAACACTGTGAAATTCACAATAGCAACCAAGTGACTATTTTGCCATCTTTTAAACATATGTCTCAGGAGAAGAAATGGGAAATGATGGGTGTGTTATTTTTCCGTCTATGCATTCTGCACAAGGTCTGTGGGGATTTTTTGTTTGCTTGTAGAAGGTTCTGAGTGATGACTGGCTGATATTTTATAAACACTGAATATTTGAGCGAGGATTACGGAAGCTGCTAGTAAGTGAGGCCGTTGATTGGAATACGTGAGAAAACAACAAATCAAATCTATCCAGAGGCCTAATTCTTGCAGCTTGTATGTATCTTTCTGTAACTTAAAGAAAAGCACCTAAGAATGTTTTAGATACAAATAATTTAATTCAACATTTATGTTTAATTGAATCACCAATAGAGAGAGAATCAATTAATTATGAAATATTTGTCCCAGCCCTTCTCTCCACCTATATTTTATGTATATATATTTCTAGATATCACTCTCTTTGTCACTTTAGGTAAAGAGGAAGATATCTACATACAAATATAAATCTCTATATTGTCACCAAATTGTGACCTGGTGTGTAGAGCTATCTTTCTCCTTTCTTTTTCCTTTTCTTTTTTTTTAATTTATTTAATGTGATGTCTCCGTGAAAATATTTAGTGGTTCTTGTTTTGCAGTTTGTTACAAGTAGTCATTGCTTTAAAACTTTCATTGCATCTTGGCTGATTTCAAAGTGATGCCTAGGTATCAGTGTTAAAAGTTTTGTTTGTGAATCATGTGACCAGCTTCTCTCAACATGACATGGAAAGTCTCTTGTATTACAGTGTATTTAAAAAAAATGATGTCTTACAATAAACAATGTCATCCGAAAGAAAGATAAAATGGTTACTTTAAAACACAAAAAATTTCATGAAGTGTTGTGTGTTGTTTTCTGTTGTTTGAATGCCTTTGTTTACCTCTATTCTTTTAAAAAAGCACGAAATTAAGGAAGAGTTTGGTATGCTTAGAAACATGGCAGGTTTGCACTCTAAAACTGCGAAGCAAAAACGGGTCACTGAACTCGTAGTTCCTGGAAGAGTTGACCCAAAGTAACAGGACAAAGGAACGGCCAATCTGATGGCAGACTCATTTTTTCAGTCTTTGTTATCCAAAGGAAGATCCTATTTGAATACTTGTTCACTTGGGCAGCTGGCAGCAAACACCTGCCTATCTTCTAGCAGAAGCAGGCCTTCAGGTATTTTCTGGCACTTTCCTAAAAGTGTCCCTCAAACTACAGCCCTATTCAAAATGCAGTTTTTTCTTTTTAACTCATGTCAGTCTACAATGAATATATTGTGAACAAATACAGCGTCAAATCCAAGTCCTTAACTAGGATTCAGAATGTAGACATCCAAAGGAAGGTTCAGCAAACTGTATTAGGGATCCCTCAACAATCTGTTGATCTCAAACAAGCCGTTCTAGGTCAGAGTAAAACAATACAAGAGCCACTTTATGAATGCATGTACTTCCTTCTGCCAAGAGACCTCTCCAAGACTAGATGAGCTGACTATAAGCATTCAAAAGGTCAAAGGAAAATAATCCACTGAGAAGAAGCCTCAGGATGAAATCTGTCCAAAACTGAAAATATTGTTAAACCACACCAAAAAAAATGTATTGACAGTTCATATTCATGCAGTGGCTTAGAAATGCTTTACCCGATTTCATGGTAAAATCACGATGCCTTCTGGATTTGATGGGTTTTTTCCTATCCCAACATCTCTCCACAGGCAACTGGTTGTGATGAAGTCTGGCAGCAGTGAGAGCTTCAGAAACTCCCAGCGTTGAGTATTGCCCTGCAGTCCCGTCAGCTCTGGCATAACAGCCTGCACACACTCCCCACCATTCCCTTCCCCCAGAGATTTTTAAGGCTAGGGTCTATTTTTATCAGTGATGCAATGAAGAATACTAGTAAAAAAGACCATAAGCAAAACAGTAGAGTGGGAAAACAAATGTTTTACTTTCTTGACCTGATAATCACATCGTGCAAATAAATTTTCTGTAACAAGTAATAACAGTTTGAACTAAAGAGCTTGTACTCTTTCTGGCTGGGGTCTGTATTAAATAGAATGCAAGGGAAAAAGAGATGGATGAGGAAGATCAGAGAGTAAGAGTTCAAAATGTGCTGTAAAAATTAGATGTGTAGCTTTGCTGTCCTCATGTCCGACCTTAAAGACAAATAAAACTTGGCAACTTGTTTACACATATTTTGAGCACTTCCAACATGGAAGATGATGTTTCTAGGCCCAGCAGTTCTTTGTTATGGTACAATGACTGCTAGTGTCATGGTAAGTCCTGGTCTGTCACTCTATTATCCTGATCTTTGCCTTTGTTATTTTTTCTGAAACGGGTAATTTAAGTACATAAAAAGTGATACTGCTGTTCAGTGTGTTGCAGCATGGGCAGAGCTGACTGCCAGGTTCATTAATCTGAGTTCTCCAGCTAGCCCAGTTAGAAACTAGTGGGAATGGCTAAGTGATTTATTGATGATTAGCAGGAATGGGAATATTAATTGGCGCTGGTAACTCCCAGGGTAGGCTCCTGTTCACGGTAAGCCAGGTCCTTCTTTGGAAAGCTGAGACTGCACAAGTAATGAGAAGGCATTCATCACCTTCTTGTTCACAGTCTGAAACCAATTTACAACTGGTTAATGATAGCTGATCAAAGGGAAAAAATTTCCTCTCTTGGCCGCTTTTCTGTTGCCCTTCTAGCCAGTGCTACCAGCCCTGGACCTGGGTAACATTTAAATTGAAGCTCTTTTCTTCCCCAGCTTTCATTGGCAGGTCAGAACCTCCCACTCTGGCAGAGGTGATCAACTTCACCCTTGAAGCAGACAGTTCTTTGCCAACTGGTTTTTGCACATGTAAGTGTCCTCTAATTTCTGAGCCCTGCAGAGACAGCAGATGCTCTCAATATGTGTGAGGGCAGGTGAACAGTATGTTTTGTCCATGCAAGAGAGAGGAGAAAAAACACAGAAATGGGAGCCAGCACAGCCTACAAAGCTGACAGAAGCTGAATTTGTGGTCTCCAGGCCCTAAGCAGTGCTGAGAAGCAATGTGGGAACATCTCTTCTCAGCACACTCATGTCAGATGGCCCAGCACAGATGTTTCCCCCTCCCATCACTCTTCTGTATGTAAGGGAGAGACCAGCTGCACAGGCGCCCCAACAGAGGAGAGCACAGCCTTGGCCCTCTGCCTCGTGTGACTTTTGGGCACAGTCCTGGCAAGCAATATGTCCCTGCCCTCAAATATCTGAACTGATTTGGCTTGTGCATGTTCACATCCTGGTAGAGGTGATGGACATGATTCCTTTTCACTGGCAAATGCTGGGTAAAATGCTGACAAGAGGCTTCCTTTTCTTCTGCAGTGAGTCAGCACAGTCCCATGGTATGCTTGGGGAGGTGGTGTGGTGTGGTGTATCTCCAGCATGAGCAGGGTGCATGTGGTTGTGGTCAGCTTAAAGCCTGTAATGTTCCTTGACTCTTTCCTGCAGCCTCTCTGTCAGCCCAGGACTGACACACTGGAGAGGAGGAAGGAGGCAGCACACTTCCACTGAGGGTGTGCAAAGGACTAAGCATGCAATGGTCTTGGTCTTAGGTGAATGGGAGAAGATGTTAATCGCTGTGATGGGAGGCCCCTGTCGTTCTGTTCCTCAGAAACACTGCACACAGCTGCCCACACTCCCATGTCCATCTGCTGCCACGGCATCAAAGCACCCAGTCACCAATGGGAGGCTTGCAGTACTGCCTGTCTTGGCGTGCAGGGACTGGTGCTTGTGACAAGGGGTGCATCTCCTGAGGAGTACACCCTCAGTTTTGCGTGAACATGCTGGCTGGGAGGTGCCACTCATTGCCACTCGGGCAATTTGGTGGTGTTTGCTGTGCGGTGAGCTNGATGACTGCCTTTGTCCCTGTATCTTGGTCTTTGCCCTTTTCTGAGTGCCCTGTGCAACTCCCTGAGGACTGCTAGCAGTGAACGGGATGACTCCCAGATGAGCCAGGAGGGGACACCTTCCTTCTGCAAGACATTGTCTAACTTCTCCCTGGCATGGCAACTGATAAATCCTTCAATGGTGTAATGTCATACCTGTCCTGGTTTTATTGCACCCATTAAATCTATGAACAAAGGGAGAACCACTATAGCTTGTCCCAGAGACTAATCATTCTTTGGAGATACATCACGTTTGACTCAATTTCAGCTGGACGGCAGTAGCAGTATTTGCACCTGCGTGCCGCACCATTGAGGGAGAAATGCCTGCTCGGCCTGACGCGTTCTCATAACTCTTGCTGAGGTTGGTTTTGAGAGCCAGCACAGTGGCATAAAGAAAAATCCACTGACAGGGCCCTGGCCAGAGTGGTGCCAGGTGGGCAGAGGAGCAGTCCTGCACTCCTCACACAAGCCACTGCTTTTGCTGATCACTGTTTCTAAAACTGTCTTTTTATTCATTGAGTGATTTATTTTTTTTTTAAGCACTTGCGTTAGTCTGTTAAGAGCACCACTGACATCCCCAGCTCCTACAATTAACATTTCAAGAAAAATCACAGCCAGGAATGGCAAGCCTTTAAGAGACAAAGTAAGACAAACATATGGATCTCATATCCCCTGCTCCCCTCTCCCACTTCAACCCAAAGTGCAGGGAGTTTGGCACAGAATTTGTCTTCCAGTTCCTCAAAGCATTTACACAAGAAAGTCTCTGCAAATAGTCCATTATAAACTCAGGTCATCTCATTCTGCTTTAGGGGTTTTTTTTCACTGCTTTGTGATTTGGGAAATTATGTGGGCAAATGTCATTAGCACCAAGGTTTTTTAACAACGCAGAATCTAAAGAGGCTCGGATAAGGGAAAGCAGATGGTGACTAAACACGGTGCCTTCAATTCTGCAGAGGCCACTGAATAAATATGCACTTGGTTTGGTTGAAATAACACCTATTGGCAGTAATTGTTGTTGGGTTTTTTGCCAGTGGGAGTCTAATCACTCTGGCAAGAGCTAGGTGATCCACAAGCTGTTACAGTATGCTTTTGGCTTGTCTCGTGTAGCACAACCTCACAGATTTCCATGCTAGGAAACTATGAAGGGATCAGTGATGTTTGCAATGTGAAACTGATATTGCAGGATACGCCGTTTCCCCAAGCTGTACAAAATTCTATTGCACCATCATACACATTGCCTAGTGGTTATTTTTAGACTAGATTCGCTGTTAAACACCTATGTGAATGTGACTCAGGGCAGGGTCCAAAAATGGCTTTCTCAAGCCAGAATGGCACATGAGACAAATTTGGCTGCCAGCTCTTTTTGGACAAATTCAACGTTTTCCTTAGAAAGACGGAAATAGAGCCAATGGACATGACAATTGTTGATTTCAAGTCTGTGGCACCAACGTGCCAATCTAGTCTCAGCGCAATTAGCAGCATACAACTGCAGAACTGGTGTCATTAAGGGCTCTAGAATCCAAACCAGGAGAGTGTGGGCTTTGATGGGAGCAATGGGGATGTCTTTGGAGACCCTGCCCAGGCATCAAACCCTGCTGTTGTTTTGCCTTCCAGAGGTCAAAACCCGGGGATCTCAGTGGAACAGGTGGAATGCTCAAAGATTTGGGAGGGGATTAAATAATCTTGTACCAGACCAAGAAATCGAGCCAGAGCCAGCCTGAAAATCCCAAAAATTAATAGTCTCTAGAAGTACCTTGCAGCAAAGCTGTTGCATGTAAACTGAGAACAACAGTACTAGTGAAAGGCAGAAAAGTGCACCTGCTCTTATATTCATCTTCCTGGCTGTGTGGTTACCTGCTGTATTACTGATGGCATTGAGTAACACTGTCACCTTCCATGCTGTTATTTGCTTCTTAAGACATACCAGTGATTAAATCTATGTGGGCAGCCAGCTTCTTGGAAAATAATGCAGCACAGATTTATTGTGTTTTACCTTAAAAAGACACTACCAACTGCCACCTTGCCTCCCTTCTCACCCTGCAGCTGGCAATTCCCTGGTGAGCAGGACATTCAACGGGACACATACACTTCAGCTTGTTTTCTAGTGGCGCTTAGGTGAGGCTAATGCTGGCCACCTTCCTCTTACTGGTTACCCAAAGTTGAGTTTCTTCATCTTCCACTTCTCTGACATAAAGACCTTGTCAAGTGAGACAAGTTACCATGGCAGTGCCTCTTAAATAGCACAAATTCAACACACATCAGTATCTGCACAATAAATACAATAGAGTACTACTTATAATGCAGTATTCTGCATTCATTGGGTGATAATTTGTGCTGCAACGAATGCTTATTCATTCAACTTTTGGAAAGTAATTCTTCAAACTGGAAATGCTCTAGGCTTGGGAAGGAACAGAACACAACCGACAAGTGACTGAAAAGACAGAGCTCAGGTTGCTAAAAGAGAGCCACTGATGAGATTCCCTTCGTGGAGAGGCTGATATACCCATACTGGGTGCTGGATCGGGCCTGTACTCTCAAAGAAGTGCAGGCTTTTAAGCGGTTCTAACGAGACTATGTTTTATTTTGTAGGAGATCATTATTGGTGTACCCAGTTGCTGCCAGACCTCAGAAAATCAGGACAGGTGGCCATAAGCCAGGCAGAGAGAGTTCAGCCAGGTTCCCTCCCCTGAGATGGGAGGCATTAAAAGACAACTAGAAAACCAGTGATATTTACTCCATTGCGAGACTGAAGACAAGCCATGATGTGTTTCACACCAAGGCATGGGTGTTCCTGTTTTGGGCTGGGCATGTCACAGCTGAGCCAGGCCACCAGGAACAGCTCACAGCAAATGTCCATCTTTGTATATCTCCTAGATCAAACAAATAACTGTTATGCCTCAGACTGGAGTACGTGACACCGTGCAGATTTTTCCAGCCTTGTTACTCTGCAGTGGGAAGCCCTTTCATCCCATTCAGTTGTCTCTGACACGCTGAGACTTCCACTATAGAAGTGTGCAGACCAAGCTGTTCTATTGTTTTGCTTAGTTGGGCATTATATACTTTTTTTTCTTTTAAAGAATACTGTATATCATGCTTTGGCGCTTGTAGAGATCCTGATAAACGGATTTTCTGATTCAGTGGTTCGCTGCTCTATTTCACTATGAGCAGGGGAAGGAAGATCTGTAATGAATATCTGTAATGAATATCTTTTACCTCTCTCCAGAAATAAGTAGTAAAAATTTCTTTGATGCAATTGGTGAGACTTGCAAGAGATGAATTATGTTCAGGTGCTCCAATGCCAGTCTGAATGATTTGGTTGAGTGAGCGTGGGGGTTGTTCAACAAATTTTCCATTCATTTCCCCATTCCTTGGTTAAATAACTGCTGTGATGAGCTAACACACCCATAAAAATGACATCCTGTAGACAGGACAATTTACCTGGCAGTACTTCTGAACCCAATTCTATTTGTTATCTGCACAGTGATTAGCATTTACTGTTGCATGTGGTGCCACTGAATGAGATCAGCGAGCCACTGCTCTGCCTCTTGCATAGTCACTGATGCCTGCCGCAGCAGTATGCTCAGGGAAAGATTGCCTTCTCACTTGCTTATTCATCCCATTATTATAACAATTCATACAGTTACCACTGCAGTTTGTAGTAATATTTCAATTAAAAGATTCTAAAAAAGGTTTTAAATAAATTAAAATGGGGGGAAAAAAGGTATTAGCGATACTGTTTAATATTGCCTTTTACTTGCTGTTGTTAAAAATGCATTATTTCAGTGAAAAATTAAGTCACTTCTATGCAGTTGTACAATAAAGAAAAAAGAATTACAGCTATGTGAAATATAGCAAAATACAGTCATACTCTGGGAACGAACACTACAAAGTTCAACAAAACAGAAGTGACTTGTTTCATCTGTATGCACAGGAGAAGTGGAGATAAAAGAACCTATGCTGCCTTTATAACATTTCATAACATGGACGTTTATAGTGTGTGCTTAGTCTTCCAGAAAAGTGCACTACCCACTGGTGTTTCCTTACTGTCAGACAGCTCCTTAAGATTTCATTTAAGTCAGTGGAAATCTTCCTGTGGATTGCAGAGGGTTCTTAATCTGACCACTGTGCATAGAGTGCATTCACACACCCTAGGCCTGCAAAAATCTCCCAACAGATAGAAGGCTTCCACCACAAAGAAACACAGAGATACTCTGGACACGAAAGTATGTCTCTTCCTACATCTGAGATAATGACCATTTTTACTGCTCAGTTGCTCATCATGCTCATCAGCTACGCCAGCACCAACATAGGCAGGAGTAGAGAAGAAACAGAAAATTTCGTTGAGTCCCTGAGCAAATCCTTACTCCTTAAATGTTGCGTGTATCGCAGGTAGTACTGTAGAACAGCAGACAGTTCAAAGAAAGGCCAAAAACTCCAGCTTATGGCAGCACCTATCATGAAAGAACTGCCTCAGTAGCATCCTAAATACAGTCTTAAGTTTTCAGATCTCAGGAGGTTAAAATGAAGAACTGATAAATCCCAAGTGGCACAGTGAAGGTGAATATGGCGTGATTACATTTTTTCAGATGCAGGTGCTGAGAGCAAAAGGAAACAGGAGCATGCTCTGGGAGCAACAAGAGAAGATAACCCTCTGCTCTCTATCTGTGTAACACCGCTGAAGCTTCTTGTGGGCAGCAGGGATGGACTGATGAATTGCTAGACATATCATTGGAAAAAAAATCTACTGAGAAACTTTGAAAAGTAAGACACCATTTCACTGTACCTCAGCAATCGGGTTACATCCCACATGAGGGTGGGAAAAGATTCTGGTTATTACGGAGTGTTCCTCCTGTCCTTGTCCTTCTCCAAGCACCTTGTCCACCTCCACACACAAATGTGTCCTGGTGTTGGGATACCTTTGATCTGTCAGGGTACAGCCACTCACCTGGTTATTTGACTGCAGCCATGATTTTCAGCAGTAAAATTTCTGACAATAAGAATTTCACATGTATTGTGAAGTATTAATTGCAATGCTAACAGTATTCTTTAACATCATTAGTACCTAACATATTGTTTCTGAAGTGGAATTAGTTTGTTGGGGGTTTTTTAAAATACGTCTTTTTGTTGATGAGCCAAAAAGACCTGACAATGAAATTTCACGTATTTCAAGGAAACTCAGTCTTAAATAAAAGTCTCATTAAAATGGAGATTAAAGGCATTAAGATGGTCCACGTTTTTACTTCTTTCACTGTTGAGCATCCTTTGAAATTTTTAATGTTTTTGATATAACCGGTTTTCTATTTGTTACTTTTTTCCTCATATGAAATGTGCTTAGGATTTACTGGAATCTCTAGTGAAAATGACTGTTAAAATATGTAACACACAAAGTACACAAAGTGATGGAAGAGAAGTATTTCTGCTCATACACTTTTCAGTTATCATCTAGTTGTTTTCCCTGAAATTATCCAGATGCTCAACTCCTATCCCCTAAGTGACTTAAAAAAAAAAAATCTCAATCAGGTGTTTTTTATACCAATGACAGGTTAAAGCCCTCAAGTTTTTTGAGGCAACTCAAGAATTATGGAAGTACATTGAAGATGTAAGTGGAATTAATTATATAGTTCCCCTATTAAAAGTGAGTAAAAAAAAAAAAAAAAGCTGCAGATTGCATAATCTCTGTTCAGTTCCCTTTGTTGCTTGGCTGTGGTCCCCAAAATCTCCCAGGGTGAAGGTGTCTGCTCCAGGTGGTGCTGTCACAATCCTGCCAGACAGATCCTACAGAAAGATGATCATGTCCCAAAGCTTTCAGAACTGTAGATTATATGTGGGTAACTGGTTGCTGATGTACTCCACATCCCTTTATAAATCCCGTCTCCGTAGTATGCCAAATAGGAAAATGCTCCCTCTGCAGGGATGGGCAGGACAGCTCAACTCTATCTCCATTTCTGGAAGATAGGGTTGAAGATAACTATAACTGCAGCTTCTTCTAAACCCCTACATGTTTCTTCATGTATTTTGTATGCCACTGTATGTTCTTCTTTAAATGTAAACAAACAAAATATTGTCTTTCCAAAAAGCTGGTAAGTTGGGATAGAAAGAAATATATAAGCCATTAACTGCAAAATTAAATTGTCATACTAATTATTAAATAACCCATTTAGAGAAATAAGAAACAAAGAAAGAGAACAAACCCTAAACATCCCCGACAAAGCTTGCTGCTGTTTGTTTCCACCATGAAGCACAAACCACAGTGCATAAACAGAATATTCGTAATTATCTTTAAAAATAAAAACAAAGATTAGAAAACCGCACCAATTAATAGAGAACAGCCACTTCACTGATGTTTCTGAAGACGTCCTTTGGGTGAGAGTGGGAAACAGAGGCTTACACTAAGAATGGCTACTTAACCGGTGGGCATGATGTTATCTCAGTGCATCAGACAGAAAAAAACTCTATATATAAATGAGCAAAGATTTTAGTCTGTAGTGGATCCTAGACTGATTACTGGGAATAATGTAATTAATAAATAACAGGAGAGAGTGAAGACAAGTGAGCCTTATGCCGCAGGAAAGCATTTTAAAATCACTTGTTTATCAGAAATCATTTAAAGGGTTGGTTTGAGACAAATGAACTGTAAATCCTACTAATCTTATCTGCAAAACATGTACCTTCTTTCAAAGCAAGATGCAGTCTTGATGTTCATGTAGCCTGAGATTTTTTGTCTTCGGGAACACTGTTGAACAAGAGCATTGCTTATTCTTGATGCTTTTGTGGTCTCCTCCTCTACTTCTCTTTTTCTTTGTTCACTTATGTTGTGCTCTGAGTTTGGGAAGATAAATAAACAAAAAACCAGCACATGTAAGAGTGTATGATGCATTAGATGAACTGGAAGATGTAGATGCAGAAGATTGGAGATGTGACAGTCCATCTCAGCAGGACATGCAGGATGAATTAAGCAGAAGGGGTGAGAAACCTTAGCGACCCGAGAAAAAGCTACCTGTAATGTCAAAAATCAGTTTCTGTGAAGAAACATTTGATTGTCTTAAGTGACTGGGAAGCTTCAGGATGTTTCACACTGTGCAGGTCACTTGTGCTCAAGCCAGCAAGGGATCAAGAGTATCTGTAGATAACGCTAACAGAGTCAATCTGACACAGGCATAAGGCAGCCAGTCTATATGGTGCCTATTTTAGAAAGCCACCACTCATCCTGTTAGGCTATTTATACAGTGATAATACTCTGAATAGAGAGATATTTGTGCTAGGAGTTTCCTTATCTTATGCACTACATAAACATTGCATGCCACCTTAATTGTATTTAGCGGACAGCTAATTTATTCCCAGCTGATCTTGGGAAGCTATAATTCATCCCAGACATGTGAGCGATTGCCTCCTCTTTCTGTAAGGAGAACGCCATGCAGAAATGCTGCAGGATACTGGGATATTTGCCATAACCATCACTGATGAGTAATGAGCCCCATCCCAAGAAGGCTTGACACAAACATTGTGTCAAACATAGTACGGTGACATAATACTACAGTTCAGGACAGAATTGTCATTATAAACTGAAGCATAAGCAGATTCTTTTGTTATTCATGATGATTAATAGCCCAGTATACTGTATGGCAAAGGTGCTAGAGCGAAATTATTAATAATTGGAATTAAAAGCTTTTCTAAATTCCTGTATCCACAATACCGAAACAAAAAAAAATTATGCCATACCTCTGAAACCGCGAGCAGGACAACTCACGATTACCTTTGCATTTTATGCACTAATTTAAACACTAACTCATCCTTTAACCCCCTACATATTTATTTCTGTGGTTTGTACAGTATCATGTGGTCTGCTGATTGTGTTGATCCATCTCTCTTAACTATCACCAGAAAATAAGGGCAGATATTTATAGAGGCAGAGCAGCACCAGCAGAAGCAGGGAGACAGGGATGTCATGCGTGGTTGCTCACCCATTCTTAGAAAGCAATACAATGCAAACATTGACCCCCAGATTGTGCAACATCTTTTGAAGCATCTTTTGTCAAAGTAATCACAAAGCTGCTTACAACATTTTCTGCCTCACCCCAGAAGTGGCCCAGGGTTCCAAACACTGCTTTGCCCAAGTAAATGGGGAAAAGGGAGGCAAAAGGCCTCCTGTAAAAAAAAAAACCAATGCAATTTAAAATTTCATGGTGCTAACTAATTTTTCTCAGTTGTTATCAGAATAATAGTTTAGAATATTATTGGAAATACTGTAGAAGAAAATTAAATTAAAACTCAAATGAAGAGAAAACATTTGTTGTGTCTGCAGTAGGTGAAAATTCCCTACTGAAAAATTTGGTACACCAAAAAAAACTTGTACTTTCCTAAGTAGTAATTGTATTTTTATCTTTATCTATTAGGTCCCTCTAATTAGTGATGAGGCTGTAATGGTGGGTGAAATCACCTTTAAGAGGACAGGTGGCCACCATTAAAATCTCCATGCTTTGTTCACAGAATCTGAAAATCTCACCAAAAAGACAAAGGTTGAGACTAGATTAGCTAAAGCAGTGAGGTTTGGTTGGTAATCTTAAGATTGCTAGATATATTACCCAAATTCTTGCCAAGAGATTAATTTTGCTTTAAGACAATTTGAAATCTTTTTTTCTCTGTTTTGGCCTTTTGTTTTCATTTCCTCCTAAGGGTGTAGGGACAGCCTGCTGACTTCATCGGCTTTATGTCAGTCAGAAATGTCTCTGCCCAGAGCAGAGGGAAAGAAACATTGCTAATGGAAAATACTGATTTAAGGAAAACAGCAAAATTATTCTGAACATATAACAGTTTCTTCTCAATATTTGAAAACTAGTAAAACCACTGAAATTAAACTATTTAAAAGACAATTAAATCCGTAAAACAGAGCAGATTGAATTTTCAGATGCTTTTGTAAAAGTCAGAAGAAAAATGGCCTAATAACATATTTTGTGAAAATGTACAATTTTACCAGATTTTTTTTCGCAACCAAACAATTTTCTTCCTCCCTTAAATTTTCCCAGAGTACTTCAGCTTGACTGAATGAAGAAGAACTAGTAATGGGCCAAGACGTTATAATGTTTATCAAAGCACATTACTATAATTTTTAAAAGGATTTGGACATTAGTTCAAATCACTGACAGCTTCTGAAATGTGGTGCATTTCCGAATTAGATTAGATTTTTTAAATTTATACTTTTTGATGGCAAAGGATACATTTCAGGAAGATTCTCTTTCTTCTAATGAAAATCTCGTTGACATTTTATTGTACAACTCAATTGCTACTGCACATCATTCGAAGTGCCTCAAAAAACTTAAGGACCAGTAAAAAAGAAAGTCTTACTTTCCCTCATGTATGCTTTCATACTGTAGAGAGAAGAAAGCTGAACAAAACTAGGCTGAAGTCTGTTGTATCACTCTGGCATGGCACAGAGTGTGTGCCAAAGCCCAGGACCTTTCATTCTTGTATGCAAAGTGTGTTAGTTTGTGCCAGGGAAGCCCCCAGGAGTATTTGCAATGAGCTGACTGGCCTGAAGTCAAGGCTCAAATCAAATGAGACATTAGTAATCAAAAAGGTATTTAAGGATGTTTTTGCAGTCACATTTTATACCTACAAGTATTCTGGAACTGTGGTGTGTCACATAATTTTATAATTATATACTTTTCAGTCATTTATTTTAAAAAATAACCATTATTTTTACTTTTTAACTTTTTTATTAATTTTAATTATTTTAAATTTTAATTGCAGTAAAATTTTGCAATTGAAAAAACCCTTGTATTTTATACCAGCACAGAAAACCACACATATAAATGCAAATGCATAAGTACTATTTAAATTTTTCTGCTTCTTGTTATAATCATCATGTACTTAGTATAATGGCACATGCAGGGTAAAGTATCCAGTTAATTTTTTAAAATCGAATATAATTTATCAACTATGCTATAAGAGCAAATATGTCTGTATGTATGTGTTTCTACACAAATAAATCCAACAAACTAGCAGTGATTTTTCTAGTCAGCAAACTGTATCAGGCTATGATTTTGTATGTAACTAAGTAAACTGCTCACTCTCATGGAGGGCAAGAAGGGATAATTGTGTTAAATAATTAATTAACAGGATGAAAGTGTAACAATGATATCTGAACAATAGGGCAGAATTTCAAGGTCTCATCTGGAAATAAACTATACCAGTGCTTTTGCTGATTACATTTAGATATAATTTCCAATACATTAGAGAATTTACTATGCCCTTCAAGAGCTAGAAATGCATCAACTCAAGGCATTTGGTTTTGAAAGTATTTTAAATATTACCAAGGAGACAATTTTCTTCCTGTCTGATGATGTCCTTTTGGCTCCAGTATCAAAATCATTACATGTTTTTTGTAACCATAAAACCATATCTGAATGCCTCATCCTTCACAAATGCAAGTTAAACTTCACTTGTGATTAAATTTGAATGAAAGGATATCGCTAATTTCTAACAAACTTGATGGACATCTGTCTTTGTTGTGATGCCTACAGAAATTGAATCACTTAACAAGTAAATTGCTCTACACAAAAATGCTAATACATGGGAGAGCTTTGCGGGATGAAGAGGAAAAGCCTGTTTTCCGTTGCACAAAGCCCCTGCAGCGAGGTGTAGCCATCTGATGAAGTGAACAAGGAGATTGTTTTTCAAACAAGAGAAACAGCCTTCAGGCTTCCATCTACCTACAATAACCATTTTTAAGGTATTGTTCCATGGAGGTCCAACCAGGGACTTGTGGCCTGTTCAGCATGGATCTGGAGCCATGCTGCACTCGGGTGCATGTGCGACCCCACAGATTTGAGTACCAGCTCACAGGCTTCCTAACAATCAGTTTGGAAAATCAGGTTCTTCGAAAGACGCACATTTCTGGGGATAAGCTAGCCAGGACACTGAAACCTCAAAGTCTCCAGAAACAAAAATCCTGAAAACCAAGTCCCATGCATTACTGCATTGTGCCACTTCTGACATGCCTAGGACACCAGGTGTGAACCATCTCTCAGCCACCTGCAGTGTTCCTGGCCCTGAAGTTATCCTGGATGCTGCTATTGCAATGAAACTGGTGTGGAAAACTCATGGCCAACTCAAGTCTAAACTGGGAGCTAGCGCATTAGGGTAGCTGTGAGAAACAATTTATGAAGTTTAAGGCCAGAAGGGACCATTAGATCCTCTAGTCTGACCTTGTGTACATCACAGGCCATTACATTTCATCTAGTTATGACTGTATCTTGCTCCATTAACTCTGTTTTATTTATGTGTGCTTTTCTGTCAGGCAGCTGGACCTAAAGTCAAGGCAGGGAGAGGCAAATACTTGTCACTCCCCTTAGAAATGTGTCTAATCGGTCCTCTTGGATCAAGCAAGGAAAGATGTGTCCTCAGTTTTCATCTAAATAGATTGGACCTTTTCCCACATGCTGGCTTGTTTTGCCTTTATGCACTAGATCAAAGACCATTAAGAAGCATTGCCAATTTTCTTTCCGTCTTCAGATTATTTCTTGAGAGGTTTTTTGTTTGGGTTTTTTTCTTCTCCTGAGCATTTCAAATTTTTCCTGAGAAGATAAGCCAAATTTATTCTGGTTTTGTCTGGAAAATGCTCTACTTGTTTCCATCCTAATATCAGTTTTATGTTTCTTCAGGTTTTTCAGCAATATTTTACCACTGTGGAGGATTCTCCTAGTACTCACTTTTGTGCTGCACAGAGAGATAAAATTACCTTAATCTCCTCTCCTAATCGCTTCTTCCTTGTTCATACACTCAGCGCTCTTATTAACTTTGTTATCACATCAGTGGAATTTCTCATGTTGAATTGCTTTTTGCATTGTGACCTCTAATGCTCGTTCGGGGCCACTGAGCCCGAGTATGTGTTTTCACGTACTCTCCTGCCTTCTTTGCTCCTGAGCATGCAGTCTAGCACTTAGGCACATCCAGGGCCCTGCTGTATGGAATTTTTTTTTTTTTATCACTTTTACTCACTTCCGTGGTGAGCAAAGGATCAAACTCTATAGTACCTTCCCATAAATGGCCTCTTTTAGCCTCAGTCTACCTGATGATCACGTTAGAATTTAAAGTGCTAATGTACCACAAAGTAGCCCTGGGGTCCCAGAATTTAAGGCATATTTAATGCTCGGTCCTGGGACCTTAAGCACTTGCAGTTCAAAAGTTTAAAAACGGTCAGAAAAATTAAGATCTTGTGTGTTGTTGCTGTTCTTAATTTTGAATCCTCCACGTCTGTGAGATCCAATTTTCCATACTATTTCCACTAAGCCTGAAAACATGAAAATAAGAAAAAGACAATTGCTTATTCAAATTAAAATGTAAGATATTAAAAATGGAACTTCAGTCCTACTGAACTGGAGATCCTGATGGACTTGCAGAAGTCAGCAGAACCGCAGAGAATTACGGAAATGCTTTCTCTTAAAAGCTACTATTTTCTCAAGTAAATTTAGCACAGCTGACTTCGTAAACAAACAGTTAATGGGAGATAAGCATCGTGGATGTCTTTGCTCATGTCACTTTGTTCATCCTGAACATAAGGTCAATGATCCTTCTTCTCTAAGACTACTCGTCTCCAAGAGATGTTATGTTTTGCATTTATATTGGACACAAAGTGGAATTAGCAAACCAAGTGAACATTATGTCCCTTGCTATAAGCACACTTCATTTAAATCCTTTTGTATACCCTGCCCTTTGTTTTACAGAGGTGTACTTCAGCTTTTGAACGCATTGTCGGAAAACAAGAGACAGTGTGCACTGAAGCTGGGAAAATACTATGCTTCATAAAGCAAGGGGAAAATCTGGCCCTCATTATGGAAAGCTCAGAGGACAATCCAGATTCTGCCAGAGTCAGTGGAAAAACTCCCATTGACTTTACTGAGGTCATGAGTTTGCTTTGCTTTCTAAGGTGAGTGTTGGAGAGATTAGTCTGTGTCTCACACGTTTTCCTCGGTTATAGGCTCACCAGCTCCCAGTCTGCAAAGCAAAAAATTGAGAAATATCCAAATAATTACCTTCTCTCAATCTTCAGCATCTCTCTTAGATACAAGCTGCACTGCCATACTTGTAATAAATCCCGATGTTCGGCGAACAGACCACAGAGCCGTGTTTCCTGAACTTTTTAACTTCTCCTTTGCACAATAAATATCTTTTTCCCACTCACACCAAGCTTCTCTTTCCCCTCTAAGCGAGGGTTGCAGATATGAGGGCAGCCTGCTTTCAGCCCTGACATGCAAGCCCTTGGTGAAGCGGCAGCAGGCAGAGCAGCTTTAGTGTGTGATGGATGGATGCTTTCCTCGGTGTATTGCTCCCAGGGCACATCACCAGAGAAGCTCATGATGCCAGGTGAAGGGATGGAGTAAGAGTGACTGATGAATGTGCTGTCATTTGAGTAGATGTGCTCTCTTTGAGATGCCACACCAATGCTTGTCACCCAGAATATCCCACGGTTATGTACACCTACTGCAGGTGCAGGCTGTTATCTCAAAGTTCTTTCAACCAAAAAAACTGCAAAAGTCTTTACGTGTGCAAGAAGGAAACTTCTGCTCCCCACACGTAGCAAAGGTATGTTTGGTGAAAAATTTAAGAGTGATGTGACAGGATAGGGCACCTGAGGGCTGATGCCGTCCGATTTCCAGCCACAGAGAAGTACTGCAGGAGCAGAGCACAAGGGAGAAGTGTTGGCCTTGGACCTGCTCCTGGTTCCCTGCATCCTTTCGTCATGTTTGTTGCTAGATGGCTCATTGTTACACCTCCTGATGCCTCCCTATAGGAACCTGCTGAAGTGAAATGCTAACTTAATAATTCATTTCCTTCTGGATCATCTTGCTTGGGTGATCCCCTTTGATTTATCTAGGGAAAAAACCAAACTCAACCCCAACCTGAACCAAAACATAAAATGGCATACAAGTATTGTCGACTGGCACAAAATGACATTTCTCTTGTGTTTTAAGCTGCCAGTCACAGAGATGGTGAGGAGAAAGCACTCATGGTCTCCTCATGCTGAGCCAGGAATTAAATAGCATGTCTGGATGCAGAAGGTCTGGCCCAAAATTCCATCTCAACAACATTCAGAGCTTGGATTAGAGACAAATACAAAGCTCGTAAAATTCTTACGTGCATGAAGATTCTGCATGTTCTTCTAAACTCTAAACAAAGCATTTTTGTGTTTCAAGAAATGTTTCTTCATTTTCTTTTTCTTCAGCCAGCACTGCCTGACAAAATAGATACAACTTCACAAGTCACTTTGGTTGATCCAAAAGTTAATCTCTGAAGTGCTACACAAAGCAGACCAGTGGCCAAATCTCCATTTGGTATCAATCAGTGATCCCCCATATAAGTCAGTAGCCAATGGGGGTAGACATCAGATTTACAGTCTGGTTACTGCTGTTTCCCTGGCCCTCTTTACAAAAGCCAAGTGGGTACATTCAGACATAGAGAACACAGACCCAGACTTAGTTTTTTGTGAGTAGTAGCTCTGTGCAGGAAAATGTAAAGGCAGGCCAGGCACAGACTTTCACTTTTGTTGCCCAAAATTGGAGTATGAGCGCTTTTTTCCTCACTATACTTAAAAGTTAAGAGAGGACAGTGACTAATCCTAAATTGGTTCAAGCTGTACGTATCTTACTGCAGCTGTCAGGGTCTCCTGGGATTCTCTAGCAGTCCTAATCTACACAAGTCCCAGGACCATTGCTGTCCACAGAAATTTTATTTACCCTTACAAAATATTGCTCTAAGCTCAGCCTTTTCTAAGCATTTGGATAAGGGGTACACGTAATGATTCCGCTTATAATGACCGGGAGCAGTTAATTCTGCGTTGTTATGAATGCTGGCTGACCATGGGGGCCCCTCCTTGGACACCATGAGTATGACAGGTGCCTTCTGCACGGCTGCTTTGTGCAAGGCTGGAGAGCATAAAAGGTAGGGAAACAAACAGGCTGGGGGAAGGACATGGAGTGGCCACGACTTGTGCGTGTGTGTGTATATGTGCATGCAAGCAGAGGGACAGAGGCAGCTCAGAGCTGGAGGTTTCCTCCCCAGTTGCCCTCTCCTCTCCCTGGCATCTCTAGAGTGAGCAAGCGGGTATGAGAAAATCTGTCCCTGAGAGCCCTTGTGGATATCGAGTTACTACCAGGAGCCCATTAGCAGTAATGCTATTAATCTTCTCACAGACATTTAGAGAATAAACCACAAACCATGCAAGAACAGCCAGCAGGGAGGGATGAAGCATTGAAAGGTGTCCTCTCTGTCAGAGCCCACTGTGAAACCACAGCTGCAGGGCTCTACCGAGGAGCAAGTGAGCTGTGATCCCTGCATGACACTGGCTTACCAGCAGGGCCAAGACTAAAAA
>VZTA01018159.1:0-14155 GCA_013398855.1 Mohoua ochrocephala
ATGGTTTTTTTTTTCATAGCATTTATTTATTTGTACTTTAAATTACTCACAGAAAAGGAACTCACCCCTCTCTTTCCAATGGGAGACTTGTCAGCCAGCAAACTCACAGCTGAAGATCTTTATCTCAAAAAGGCTAAAAGACTAAATTATTTACAATTTAACTATAACCTAATTCCAAAGGAACTGTGCTTGTGCAGCATTTTCTAACAGTTTATGCAAGCACAGGCCAGCTGAGAACAAACAAGGCATTAGCTGCATACGATTCCAGATTCCTAATTAACCATACATACTACAACAAGCAGCATCACTGCACTAAACACGTTAACATGCAAATTATTCTTCTATCAAGCCAATGCTACAGAGACAACACAATTTGGAAGCATAGCAGAAGATTCAAGACTCTGGTTTTAACCTCCCTTCATGATTAGGTAATCCAATTTGCTTTCCTTAACATTTGTATAATGACAGCACATAAATGCTGAAACTAGTCTACTGCGTTGCTTTTGATATTGTAAAAATAAAAGGATTAGTGGCAAAGGTTTTGTGCTTATGAAGAAGTAACCATCTCTTTGCACAATCTTTCATAAGCTTTATAGACATATCCAGACATCAGATGTACCTTTCATCCAAATTCCTTCCCATGCTCACAGAAGAACTGCCTCTGAACTGAACATAGAATCCGTCTAACAAAATTTTTTTCCAGCTGTACAAGTTTATATTCCTCAGTTCAATACAAATAATTTAAAAAGTCACCAACAGCATCCTTCTAGAAGAAATGGAACAATCAGGAATTGCTGCCCTCAGTGGAAGTGTGTAATAATTTAAGATAGCACGTTAAAAACATTGTGTGTACAAACTGCTCTGCATCCAGAAAAACAGAATACCATAGCACATGTTAAAAATGGATCCTAAACCACACTCCTCCTACCTCAAAGGCAGGGCTTTAGGCTATATCTGGATTAACAGGAAAAACTGAGTAGGATTTAATTATTCCCTTTGCTGGGATGACAAGAATGGCTGCAGGGCATGAGGGCAGGGAAGCAGGCAGCAGTGCTCAGCAATCAGTGGCTCTTCCACATCCTGCAGTGCTGTGTGGACCTTATAACCTTCAGCTTAAGCCATTCCCTCGTATCAGAACAGTCATACTTCCTGGTGCTGAATTACTTTGTCACTGGTAATGCTGCAGGACGGGTCATATCCATCAAACCAAGCAAAACCCTGCACAGAAAGATTTATACCCTGCTTTGCAGAACAACTGCTCACAACAGGGAGGGAGCAGCCAAGACCTGACACCCCGTGTGTCCCTCCTGAGCAACAGCACACCAGTCCTGGAGAAAAAGAGGGCAACCAGAAAGCATCTTAACTTCTTAAATGTTCTTCAAAGGGGAAAAAAAACCCTGCAAATAAAAAGGACATGCAGCTACACTGCAATGTTCAGTGTTTTACAGCTGGAAAAAGAAAGAACAAACAAAGCAATCCAATAGGCATGGATAGGACCACAACACAATTATTCCAAACTGATCTCCACCAGAGAAACTGAATACTTCCTGTCCACACATGCCTGCTTCTGCTGATCTTTTCCTCCTGGAGCACAGGAACTCCTCAAAAGGCAACATCAGCACTGAGCAGGTGTGGCTGGGTACAGAAGACCCACAAGGCTAATTTCATTTCACTGCAGCTCAGAACAGAAGAATGACAGAAGAGGATTGCACTGGGGCCAGTTCTGCCCCTCTTTAAAATTTCCAATAGTGAAAAGCAGACAGATGCAGGGATTATTTGGATGGGTGGGTGGAAACCCTGTATGAGCTCTCACACAAATACTGGTGACAGACACAGGCCCTTTCTAGAATGCTAACTATAAACTGATCTGAAATACTGCAGTGGAGAACTTAGCCCTTTACAGGGGTACAAAACCAGAAGATCTGTAAATCAGGGACAGGAAAAGCATCATTGAAAATCAGTGACTACTTACCATAACCATATCTGATTTGAGCCCTTTGGGAGCAAGTTCCTTCCACTCAAAGAACATATTCTGTAAAAGCTATTAACTATTAGCAATCCAGAAGCCTTGGGCAAGACAATTAAACTAATCAATAGCTGATGCCCCTCCATCAGCTGCACAGTGCAAATCACTGATCAAGAGAGAGCTGGTTCCACATTGAGAAAGAACTAGAAAGTGATGTATAAGGTCATAGTCTAACTCTTACTGCCACGTTGAGAGACCTCAAGCACTTCAATCCTCACATATGGGGTTGCAGCAGGTGCCCAGCAAAAGCCTGGGGAGGCAAATGCAAACTTCTACCAGCTGGCATCAGCTCAAGACATCATGACCTGTACTTTATAAGTTATTGCTGAAGAGCTCCCAGATGAGCTACATTAATAAAGCTGTAGCCTAATTAAACCACATCCTTCACATCTCATGCTCCCATGTGTCTGGGAAGATCAATGCAAACCAAGGCAGCCCAAGTGGGAATCATTAAATGCATCTGTGAGCCACGCCAGATCAACAAACAATTAGACACACAATGTACCAATCAGGACAACAAACCAGCCTTATGGTTATGATCCCATCAGCTTAGCTTTCCTCAAGTGTACTTCCAATTAATTATAAAACATTTATACACAAACAGTGGCATCTCTAAATGTCTACTTTAAACACCATTAACACTGTCAATAGTCTAATTTCTGTACGTAAACAACACAGCCTTGCTCTTGACAGGAATGTCTCACCCCACGGAAACTTTCTGTGCTTTTCTGCAAGTACATAATTACACTGCTACAGTTGTAATCCCTGAAGGAAGTGAATGGGAAATATGTGTAAATGTACTAACCAGGAAATAGGGTTCCCCAAAAAACAGTGATTAATGCATTTCAATGAATATCAAAAAGAGGGAATACCTCCATAATTTTCAAGAACCCACTCAACAATCTATTTAAAGTTTTTAGAAGACAAAATAAAAAACATCCGGGCTACAGCTCTGCATGGAGCTCACAACTTTTTGCAAAGATCAGTGCTGCCACTTTCTGGACAAGTGCATTTACCCATTTCCCAGGTGGGTGAAAAGGCTGTGGAGTGCTACATTTGCTGGGATGGAAACTGGACCAAGCAGGCAGAGCTTGGCTGGGAGAGCAGAGGGCCCCACACAGCAACACTGATGCGTTTATCAAGTAAGAAAAAGGTTTCTCATAAAAAAAAGAAAAATCAATCAAACGAACATGTTTAATATGTGGGGAAGTAGAGCCTTTAGGAGCTAGAGAAGCGTTAATAAGAACAGAAGGAAACTACAATCCTTACAGCCTGGCACCTCTTTGCATACCCAAAACAATGAGAAAGGACTTGTCAAAGACAGCCTTCCCATCACTGTGCTGGGTTCCTCTGGGATCAAATGGCTGATCCCAGAGCACCAATATCCTGATAAATGCTCTGCTCTTGTCATGTAGACACGAGCCTTTTGCTACAGCCCCCAAACAGTCAGCGCAGAGAACGCATCTGTCGCATTTTGTGAAAGCCCTGACACATTCAGAAAACAGACAAAACAACAAAAAAGAATCTCCAAACCCTACCGAAACTGAACTAGATAGTCTAAATTATTACCAGTTACAGACCAGGTGGACTTCTTAGTCTGCAGTACCAAAGGAGACACAGTCATTTTTACTTGCATATTTTTATTGTGTTTATTTGCTTTTTGTTTTTCACAGTGCCTTAAAGTGTCTCCTTTGCTGGCATTCATCAACAAATATTTGAAGACTAGAAGAGTAATAGTCACTTATGACTCAATCCAAGCAGTTTCTGTAGCTGGACGTGGTTATTTGGTTTGCAATACTAAAAATAAAACACCAAAGCAAACAACCCCCCCACAGCTGCATACGTTAGCACTGCCAAAAAACCCAAATAATCCAGATCAATTTAAGTGGCTTGGGATCATATGCTAACTCAGTGGGTCTTAACTCCTAAAATGAAATTCAGTTTTCTGTATAATCAGAAAAGGCAGTTAATTCAATACAGATATTACAGGATGATAAAACACCAATATTCCAGTATCAAATATTTACTTCGATCAGTATTGATTATTGTAACGATAACAATGTATTGTACATTATGGGGCTACCGATCTGAAGGCATTTTTTGGTGAACTAGGACAGAAATGTGGTGAATAGGAAGGAATGAGGTGTACTCTGACCAGAACAGTTAGCTGTGTCATCTCTAACTATCAGCGATCCCTGATTTGGTGTAAGGATTTAAAATTGTATTTTTCGTTTCCATCTGACTGCCCTCAGCCATCAGTCCACACTTGGTGTGGCAGAACAACTTTTCCACAAAACCTCCCCTCACACTGGTATCTTTAAAGAAGCAGCATTAGTGCTATTTAGATCGCAAGATTTCCAATTCTCACGTTACCACAGAATGAAGAAATCTGTCCAGGCAGACATTTCCATGAAGTACCATCTAATTATTTCCTCTCTTAGTGAATCTTTCTTAAAGCAGAGCCTAAAGGGAACTTAAAACAAATCCTACCCATTTTTAAAACTATGGCTTTGCATCTCACTTGCTTTCGGTTCCTTTTTTGAGCCTTACTAAATTTCATTTGGTAACAGCTGTCTTCCCATCTTTAGATTTTAGGAATCTCACACATTAGAACTTGCCAAATGGAGCTCTTGTCCACACTTGAAAACTGTAGCAGTTTGCTTATCTTTCTGCAAACAAAAGAGTGTAAAAGATGCTCTATCAAAATAAGAATAACCGTGCTGATAAAAGTCACTTATACACTGAGATAACTCTTCCATTAGCCTTTTCCTGAAGCTATCGTTATAACTGTACTTCAGGAAAAACAAATCAAATCCAAACCAGGTAGAACAGCCAAGCTGATGCACAGTGTATTTGGTATTACTGTTTACTTCAGCAGGCAGAAAATGGGAAAAAAATAAATTTGACATATTGTTGTATCAACAATGAACACAAAAAGAACAAATAATAAATTAATATACTCTACAACACAGCTACATTTATGGCATTGTTTCATTTGTTACCATCAGAACAATACAGTGGATACTAATGATAATCACCATTTGAGTGCTTGCTTCCTTTCTTCATATTTCCTACCTTATTCTTGCCTTCTCTCACAAAACATCCAGAGTTATCAGCATGAACGAGTCTAAATAAAGGGTTAGAAGAACAGAGATAGAATCCAGAGGCATCTTCCTCACGAGTAAAACAAAGGTGTGAGGAAGTGTCAGCTCCAAATACTGCATCACTGCCCAGGGCAATTCTAGAACATATCTGGGGAAGCCAAGATATAAACAACATGTTTTTGTTGTAGAAGCAACATTTAAATAAGTGTGCTCTGAAGGAAGAGAAACGGCAGGCTGGAAATGAAGACTGACCAAAATTAATGGAAAACTTGCTCAAGAGTGACATATCAGGATAATTGTCCAAGAAGACTTCACACACAGGGAAACACAGCCTCAAAGCTGCTCCAAGGTCAGCAGGATTTGGGCTGAACACTTGAGGAAAGGCAGCCTCTGAAGCTCATTGTAGTTACATGTTCTCAGCTCCTAATCCAAAAGGAAGCTCCTTTTAAACTCGGTATTGCAAATGATGGGAGTCTGCATTTTTTTATTGTTATTTTTTTTCCTCCTCTGGCAGACTGGGAATTGCTCTTCAGTAGTTTTAGGCATTAGGTAATTTTGAGGTGCACAGGACATTTTAATTAGGCTGACACTGTTTTATACATTGTATTGATTTTGCCCTTTTTTGGCTATTAATTGATTTATTTTTTCCAGTTGAGGATATGAACTTATCATTGATTTCTACTAAGTCAAACAGTTGAAGGATGATACACCTACTGCAACTTGATGTTCTCCCATAAAACGACACCAGGGAAGAAAGTTTCCATTTTACCTGTTTTCCAGGTGAAATGGCTCCACAACTACAGCCCTGGATTATTGCCGCTGAGGAATGTGATCACTGCCAGCCAAGGCAGGTACTTATGCACATCAGTAGAATTGTAACTTGTAAACACAATTCATCACCAGCGGCAGTTGCTCGGTGCATTAGAATGCTCACCTTTTTTTATTCCAAACCATTATGCATACGATAGTGTGAATAAAGATCTTTCAAATCAGATCTTTCAAATCAGATCCTCTTCTTCAGCATTTAGTAGATCCAGCAGAGATGCCAGACAAGCTTCCCATTAATCCTTTTAGAATAGGATTTCCTCTCCATCAAAGAACCACTTTGCACGAGGGTTTCTACGCTCTGACCAAGGTTTTCCATGTTCACACACTCAGAGGAAAGGTGCTAGTGCCTGCTTCTTTCCTCACTGTATCTCATCATGCCCAAGCATCACAGCTGGATCTTTGTGGAAATTAAAAAACAGTCACCAGAGATGCCTTTTTTTTTTCCCAAGGGTACTATATTTTGGAGAAAAAACAAAAAGCCCAAATCTCATTATTACAGAACAGTCACATGCTTCATGCTTGCTCCATATTTATAAAACTAACTGAAATGAGAAGGTTAGGCTACCAGTGCTTCTCAGAGGGTCTAAAGTTGTTTTCGGCTACTGGATGAGAGTTCAGCAATATCTTTTAATTAACTGTGTGGAAATTTCAACCACCCAATACTGGGCATGTCAGTTCTAGAAGGGAGATATTGATCTGCTCAGCTGATCATTGTAAGGATGCTGTAGCTCCAAGAAGGGCAATTAGATGTTTGTATCAGGACACCTGCAAGTCTCCCATGAAAAGCCAGAGAACTGGCTGGGATCCACTGGAAATTTGCCCTTGGAGCACTGAGCACAAGAGAAGCCTCACACAGACAGAGCAGGGAGATGTTCTGCTGCATTAACTGCGCTTGACAGGAGGAGGACCCGGGACTGAATTTTACCTGGCAAAAGGAAAACTCCAGTTTCCAAGTGAGCCTGATGCAGTTCATTTATTCTTGGGAGAACCTCCAAACTTGGACTGAGCAATTCTGAGTACCAGCCTTGCCAATTCCCTTCACGAAAACAGAAGATGGTGAAAGTTTGCACATGAAGGATGGTTAAGAGGAGGAATCCTCAGCTAATAATGGCCATTCTTTCAAAACTTTATTTTCACTGATGCACTGGGCAGAGCTATTATTGAACCCAGGGTCACGGAATGAACTGCTAATATGCTGCTAAAGGCTGCAGCTGTTACTCACTTTATGAGTCACGAGAGTAGCACCACTGAGTAGCGCTTCAGGAACTTAGAAGAAAGACGGGAGTCAAAACTTCTGGGGGTAACAACAGCAGAAGGACCTGCAAGATCCTTAGTTTTGCCGTCCTGCAACATTCCCTCAGCCTGTTACAGCACGGGTGGAGTACGAGTTAATATTGCAATTTATTAAGCAGTTAATAAATGGGTTAATTTGCAAGGAGTGTTTCATTACCTCTACCTGCACTGAGTCAGACAAATGTGCTACACGGCATGCAGTGAGAAAAAAATAATTTTATATTTCCAGCAACAGGACAGATGCTGAGTTGCAAAGTAACTTTAACTATAAACGAGATCATCTAAATGAGGAATTGCCACGTTGATACTACACTGCATTTTTAATCTATACTTCAATCAGGAAGTCTAAAGAACTGTAACTATTTGCTCTTTTAACAGGTAACATGATCTTTCTGTATATCAGAGACTCAGAAGCAAAGCTGATTTAGTTTCACCTGCTAATGGTTCCCTATTGCATTCCTACTCTAAAACCTTTCATTTTCTCAAATACATTCATTTCTTTTGCAGCATAATGTTTCCAGCTCCTCTGCGTATTTCTGTTACAACCCAACTGCACAACACCCAGCCTTGAGCCATGAGTCTGACTGTTCGGACCTCCAACAGCCTGAGGAAAGAACACAAAAGGCAGCACCAACACAGCTGTCCCCCTGTTCTGAGTCTTAACCTGAGATCCCATTTTGAGGCTTCATCCATCCCAAAATTAGTTTCCATCCATTGATGTAGCTAAAAGAAGTAGTAGGGGAGAGAGGACGAAAAGGAAGGGTTCCTCAGCAATGCTACTCAACTCAGAGCAGTAAAATAAAATAAACAGCCAAACCGCTTGCAATAGCAACAGTGTACCCAGGCAGAGAGTGAATCACTAACAATTTCTTGGAGCTTTATCAAGAGCGAGCCCATTTTGTAGATTAATGTAAAATGAGAATGGAAATAATGCTTAGAATTTCAATAAGCCTTTTAATTTATTGCTTTGAATCTAATGCATTTAATAGAAAGTAGTTGTCTTCGAGGCAAGGTCTTTGGTATTTGCATTTAGGACACTGTCCTCTTCCCTTTTCATACACAGATAAATAATAAGACTAAAATGTAATGTCCCATTATCCATTTTTCACTGGGAAGAATTCAGCTAAATGTAGCAGCATTGACAAAGCAACTAAGCTTAGTAAATGAAAGCGCTCCTATATCACAGCGTCTGAGGCTAATGAGTAAATAAACATATACATTTTTAACTAGATGTTTTCCTTGCTTACTATACAGAGTTTTGAGAAACTTCATTTGAGCCTCATTTTTGGTGGCTATGTACCAGGGTTGGATGAAGATGTTTTAATGCATTTGTGAATAATTAGCAGGGAAGTGTTGATAACGAGGACAAAAGGGAGAGGAAGAAAATCTGTCTCTAATAAGCATCCTCGATATTCTACTGATCTTCAAAAAGTAGTTGGGTACGGAAGTCACAAATGCACAGCACACAGCAGGATTGCCAACATGCTGAGGGAATGCTTGGGCCAGTCTGCCCAGCAGGGTCCTTTGCAACCTGAGGGGCTGAAAATGCTGGAGTGTGAGCCCGGACAGTGACTGCCCCAAACCTTGTGCTGCAGCAAAGACTTCTCACTCACACAAAGGACTGACCTTTGAAGTGGCCTTTGACAATGCACAACGCCACCAACACAAATTTCTGCCCCACAATGAAGCCCTGAGCTGTGCAGCTGAGCTGCCTGTACCCTTCTGAGTCGGTCCTGTCATGTACTCAATCAGTGGTTAACACAGGCCCAAATATAAGTCAGAAAAGAAAGGAAAAGGAATCCATGGAAGTAAAGCATGCAGTCTCAACATGAATAAAGAAGCAGTATTTTACAGAATATCAGTGGAAGAAATCCATAAAATTGCATGAGATCAGAGATCAAAAACCACTGTCATTAAACTAGAAAGATACAGAACTCAATTTGGAAAAATATAACATCGGCAACCTCAGGGGCACAAGAGAGAATTGAGCTGTGAATGTTTAAAACTCAGCATATTAAATGACTATGAGACAAAAATTTAATCCGAGTGTTCAGCAAATAGGGACAATACAAATTAGTATTGCTGTTCCAAATACTAATGTTGCCCCATGTATCAAAACATTACCAGTTCCAAAGCTTTGTTACAACATTTTATTACTTTTAAACAGAGAGACCAATAAAAATAGCACAAGAACTCCTGAGCCCATAAAAAACCCAGCTAATTAACTGCAGAACTAGAAGTACAGAGATACCCACAGCCTATTGATGGACAAGTATAGCTTTAGGCCTGAATTCTAAGTCCCAAATCCTCTTAGATAAATTCCTCTACAAGCTAGGGAGCTCTGTGGCATAATGCAAACACCAAATCCAGAGTTCTGATAAAATGCCACATAAAAGTTAAGACTGGTTTCTGACGTGTATCAAGATATGTATTTCAGTTTTAAAACACAGCTTAGCCTAATTTTTCTCCCATCATCTCATTTTTTTCCCCCTGTGACACACCGCTATTTTCAGAGGAGTTTGTTCATTTGCATGAGCACATCCACAGCACATTTAGTGTATTTTCTTCAATCTGTTCCCTGGGAATGCAAGTCGAAATCTGGGGATTTGAGACATGCCTTTAGGGCATTGCTCCACTGACCACTGAGGTATCCTGAGAGAACTCTGAAAAGTGACCCTTTGTCCCCTTTGAAGTTCGCAAATATTATTCAAAGTCAAAAGGACACTAAGGGAGGGGGAAAGAGGATCTGAGCTCCTGAAAACAGAGAAGTGAGACCCTGCTTAAGGGAGGAAGCATTTTGTTAAGTTAATATGGTGGGCTCTTAAGGAACAAGGAGGATTCTTGGGGATTACTTTGCTTTGGAGAAATTTCTAATCTTTCTATTGCCTGTTCCATGCTTAAGGGACTGTTTGCTTGAAATGTCAGTTCCATCATCTACTCCCAGTGATACTTTTCTTTCTATTTAAAATAAAAGTGTGCTAACATGTTCAAATCGGAACGTGAAAGTCCACATAAGCATGGCAAACACACAGGATTCTGCCTGTGAAAGGAAAGGAGAATGCCAAGACAGGGGATCTCTTCCAAGGCAGCAGGAGGTGCTCTGGAATCCATGGGGAACTCCACATCCTTTGTGACTCCAGCAAAAGCAGACAGCCAGCAGACGCCACATTATCACTTCTCAGTACTATTTACCCATCCCTGCATTTCACAGAGAAGCAAGTGACCTTCTCTTGTCCCAAAGGCTTTATCAACTCTGATAAATAGTTCAGTTAAAAAACAGGGAAGCTGTTTAGGAGGTGATGATTTATTGGTCCAATCTTCTGAAATATATAATTAATTTTTTTTCCCCTGTTGATGCAACCAACAGTCAAAACCAAAACCTTGTGTTTTTCTGTCTCTTCCAGTTTCTGTAATAAACATAGAGTTTCCTTCTTCAGAGTTCATAATTGAATCTGGTGTCTATATAACAAATATAAGAAACTATAAAATTCTCCTCCCACAGGCAAATCCAACAGGCATTCACCTCCGCAGTCTGGAAATAAAATTCCAACAGGTATGAGTATGAGCTCTTACACTGAGAACCTGCAAAATGTATTTTGCAGTATTTACACCTTTTTGTTCAGAAAACACATACTGTCTGCTCAGAAGGTTGTCCACACTCTCTGACACTAAGCTCAGGAGTTCTTTAGAAGGGCAGGCAGTTACCAACAATCAGAGAAGTGGTCCAGTCCTGCTAGGGATACTTGTTACAAATTAGAACACCTCGAATTCCGAATTTTCCTACTTTTACACAGTGTAACATCATTTGCTACTTATGATTTCTGCTGAACATATAACCAGAGCTAACTCAAGACTGGAAATGCAGTAAGTGCTGAAACATCTCAAATGCAATTGTATACTGCTGTGTGAATTTTGTGGACACAAACAGGAATTATCTATAGCTAAAAAGGCAAAAAAAGCTTTAGTCATGGAAATAAAGACCTATGCCATTGTGTACACTCCCTTCACCACTGACAGAGCATTACTATGGGATAACGAAGTGCCCAGAGAGGATCAGATGAAAAGCAAAATTAATGCTTCAACCACTCATCCAAGGGCCAAACAAATCCAAATACATACTCTTGACCATTGCTGCAGGGGGAGCATAGAGGCTTTCAAATCTCTTCCAGAACCATGTTTGCTCAAAGATCTGCCACAAGGTATATAGATTCTTTCCCTTATTAATACTGAGCCTTCTACATCTTCCCTGTAAATTCAATAAGATGTCACAGGTAAAAACCACTGCTGAGGGCAACAAGGCTTAAGCACTGTTTCTCAGGCACTGTTTAATAAGAAAACAAACACTAAGAAAAAATAAACAACAGAATGATTAATTATTATTTTCAAACCTGGAAGGCTGAGTTTGTTTTTGGTTTTTTTAATTGTCTTAAAACACAATAGCTCATCCTAGAACACAGCAGTCCTGGTGTCAGTGGTAGGCAGTGTCATATTTACCAGAAAGTACAGAGAGTTCAGAGATGCTGAAAATCTCCCAGACAATAATAACCCCAGACAGATTTATTGCACTTCACCATTTGTGAAGTTGGGACCAAATCTCTTCCTGCGATTTACACAGCTGAATATTCACCTACTGAATCAAACAACCCCCTCCAGAAGCTCATTAGTTTCTTCAGCTAAACTTCAGTGATCTTTTGAGCTCCCCATGGTTCCACCTTCTGAGAAGCCCAGGCAGTAACAAGCACAGAGCTCTGTCTCATCCTGCAGAAGGCACAGAACAGCTTCCAGAAGCACTGGCTGTTATCCCTTCCCGTTCCCTGCACTGGAGAGGAAAAACACAACCCAAAATTACAGCCTCTCTCAGGTAACACAGACTGTACTGACATTTAACCCATCCTGGGATGTTTTTTACTACCCTAAAAGGAATGAACTTAGGGGAAACAGCATCTACCCCACAGCAGATGGGAAAGGTGGGGTACTCTGTCCCTGTATCATAATGTTTTGTGGTATAAAATATGAATGTTCAAGGGACAGAACAATTCCTGCTGAAACATGCACAGTAACAAGCCAAGGGGGAAGGAACAGTTAAGTTTTTTCCTGCTACAGCAGAGATTTAAAGTAGGCTAATACAGATGTCACCACCTGGTCTGACAAAGACATTTGTATCTCCAAAGAACTGAAACAACACAGAGTAATTGAGATGAAGTACCAGGTTACCTCCTAGGTAAGAAGTAAAAGAGGGGAAAAAAAAAAAAGGGAAAAAAAGTTTTGGGGGGAAGCTGGTGCATTCCACCAGGAAAAGACCCCTCTGTAACAGATGCAGACACTAAAATCATATTTATATCCAAACTGTGAGGGATTCTGCAACAACTATTACTTAGTAATTGTCTTACCTTTCCTTGCACATAATGGATTGCTTTCAGTAGGAGTTATTTGTTATCCTGAGATGCTTTTTTTGCCACATCAACTGTGAGACAGCTAATTATTTTACCTACTTTTCATCTATCTTTCCAGCCTCTCACTTTAGCTGCTGTTTTGTTATCAAGTTTTATTATGAATCTTGCCATAATTGGGACTTTCAACCAAGCACAAACAATGAAACAGTGGCATAACATTCCCAACTTTCATTTAGAATCACCACCTTGTTGACTGCAAAGACTGAAATGTGTTAACCAAATGAATTCAACAGCTTCAAAGAACAAAAAAGTATTACTGCACCTTCACTGGATTTCTAAGCTCTTGACCTGAGACTAATGGAAAATAATTATATCAATTCACTGAATACTGAATATATATATATATGAAATAATACCCAAATGCTGAAAAACACTGAAAGTACTTTTTCTTTTATTCCCTGTGAAGTTAACTGCTTCATTTCACAGACACTGCTTCTCATGTGGAACTAAGAGCCCTGCAGCACAGGAATGCAGCACAGACCCTTTCCATTTGCACAAGCCCATCACCACCACAGCCCAGTGCTGATCCCAGCAGCAGCTGATCCTCCGAGCAGATCCCTGCCTTTCTCAGGGGCATCAGTGAGCCTGGGGTGCAAAGGAAGCCAATTCCATAAGGAATGGTCAGAGGTGAGAGCAGCTGGGCTGGGAGGTCAGCTGGCTGACTCTAAGTGCCTTCTGATTCCCTGCCAGCTGGTCCAGCTCCCGTGGCACTCACACCAGCATTCCCATCACCAGGACAGGGGCTTTGCCAGCAGAACCAGGCAGAGCATCACCAAAGCACTGTCCCTCTCCTCATCCCGAACCTCATCTGATTCCTGCACTCTCTACTCTCCGAGACCACTGAGAGGGACTCTTGAGTAGCTTCTCAGGGGATTAGAAACCCCTCAGTAGCACAGCACTCAGTAAAACAGAACCCAGGGCTGGCCTGCTGGTTCTCCTCTTACAGAAGTCTATAGTGCTACTGCTAAGAATGAATCACTGTGCACAAGGGGACAGGCCAGAGTGCAAACATTTGAAGCACGAGGTCTCCTGTAAGCCCCAGTTCTAGCACAACCTAATCTCACAATCAGAGAATTGGCTCAGTTTACAGCAAATTTTAAGGTTTTTTAGGTTTAATTAGAACACCGTCTGCCTGAAGTTTTTCTGATGACTAAAAGAGCCTAGAAGCAGGTTGAAACATATGGTACTACAGCAGTGCTAGAATAATAAAGCAGGCAGACTTCCACAGAAGTCTATGGAATAATTTACATCATCTTTTTGCTACTAGAACATTTAAAGAATGATTATCCTTTATGAAATCCATGGAGCTTCTGTTAAAGGAGCAGCATCAAGACCCCAACCTGGCAGCTGCCTGTACTGTAAAATTACTCAGGAGGATCTCTATAAAGAGCAGTCTGGAAGCAAATGAGCAGCAGTAATAGTAAAATATCTCCTCCTAAAAAAAAAAAAAA
>VZTA01018159.1:14160-71640 GCA_013398855.1 Mohoua ochrocephala
AAAAGAAAAAAGAAAAAAGAAAAATGTAGCTGCACTGTGCAGGTAGGAAGTACCATTATTAACATTATAACCCACTAAATAAAAATTTAACATGTTACTTCTATATGTACGTACAATGAAGGGACAAAGAAGCCAATTATTCATCAAGATATGTGTTTTTCAGATCTATGACAAGGAATTTATAAGCATGAAGGAAAATGCAGTTTGCAAACCGATTAGGTCAAATGACAATATTTACATAATTTTACAAACAGGAGGCTATAGAATATTAAAACATTAATGCACACATATTCCTTATATATGCAGCCAGTACCCTGACAATAATTTAGTGATACAAGATTTCTGTATCCCATGAATTGCTGTGTAATGTTCTACATGAAAGAATAACATGTCTAATTTTACTCTGAAGACAAATGATTTGTCATGCAGAAACGTTCATTAGATTTAACCACTACTAAAAAACAGGGTAATAAATCATGATTTTGCATCAAATGAAGAAGCAGCACCTTTCCTAGCTTGGTTGTTCAGTCATAATCATGATAAATGGACATTCTGGGACAGGTGAATTTTAACAAGCATTCAATACCCTTAGATTAATTAGATTTTTGTTTTCTAGTTTTTGTTCTCTCTTCCTCTATGAATGAGAGACTGGAGTTGAAAGCAACACTGAATAAACAAGTGTTCATTGTTGCATTAAAAAGCTGTTTGCTGTCACAAGGAGTCCTTCAGCAGTTTCTCTAGTTCTGATCACTCCACCCTTCCACACAGGAAAAGAGAACATGCTGAGAGAAACCCGCATTTCATCTCAGCATTTCAACCATAAGTAACAGAATGTCATCCTGAAACACACATATGGATGTTTTCACTCTGAAAAAACTAAATTCTGGCACACTGTGAACATACAGGCAAATAAACATTCTTTTGCCCATTCAGTACTGTAGAGTCTCCTGGTACTTGCTGCATCGTGGAATCTTTGTGGGACGGGAAAGAATGGGAACAGCAGGCAAAAGAAAGCTACGGGGGAAATATCTTAACATTAACTCTGATTTCTTACAGTGACAGGACATACAGGACAGCAGCTCCATAAATCCCCAACTAGTCAGTGAGTGAGCAAGTCCATCCTTGCACATTTGGCTACCCAGAGCTTTTTCCAGGAGCTGAGGACTGGAAGTCAGCAGGTGGGACTACAAGTACGACGACAGGAAAGCCTGAAGAAACTATGTTTGGACATTTAATTTAAATGTGATGATAAATAACCACTGTTATCTCCCAAACGAGGCGTTCACAAGAGTGCACTGGGAAGGAATAAAAGGAAAACCAAAACAAACAAAAAAGCCCCACTGAGCTATCTTTAAAAAGTTACATCTGCCCAGCCTGGATAAAATGTGGAAGGGGCCCAGCATCGATATGGGAATTGAATTATTTGTTTAGTTTGAGCTTTCCTGAGGAAAATGGAATCTAACACTTCTATCTACCAAACGATCTGTCAGGGCAGGACGAGCCGAGTCAAACTGCTGCCTCTGCTGACAAAATGTTCTGTGGATTGGTAGCAAGGAAGAAAAAACTAATATCATGCCAACAAATGTTCTGATTTGAAATCGCCAGTCACAGGAAAGACTGTCTTGGAATACTAATCATCCAAGAGAAGAGCAGAGATTGTCCTATTCCATACCACCGTGTATGTTCAGTGCTATATCCTGAACAAATGCGAACGGAGCTAATTTAGGACTATGCCAAAGGAGCAGACAGCAATATCCCTCGGGCACTGCTCAAGATTAACGTGGTCAGCAGAGTCAGAAAATGTCCTGAACAGAAATGAAATGGAAGAGAAGGAGAAATAGATAAGTTATTAAAGAACACTGATGAGGAACGTGTTGTCCTGGACCATAAGGAAAAAGCCCGCTAAGCTTCACTTGTAATGAGAATGTGTTTAATCACTTACACAGGTAAATAATCACCAGCTATTCCAGAACACTGGCTAGAGACAAACATGCTGGAAGCAGGCCAGATGCTGAAGTTCCTGGAAAGCACTGCATAGCTTTTATTGCACACACAATATAAATATTAAATGAAGAGAGAAGAGAGCAGGTCAGACACCATTTGCAGAGTTTCCTTTTGAAACTCATTTCACACGTGGATTTTAAGGGTTTAACAAAAAATGCCTAATTTCAATGTGAATTCAGAAATGATTAATATGCACAGTGTACATACAAAAAGGCTGATTGCTGTAGGAAATTCACCTTAAAAACCTGGCTTTGGGGAACTCCATGATCTACAGTCACACTGCTGTAGTGCTTGGATGTTCCCTTTTTCCACATGCTCTACATGATCTATATTGGATACTGAAAAAATCCAGAATACCAACCCTAACAAAGAAGAACAGTCCTTGATTGCAGGATCTTAACTTCTTTCTTACAAATAAAGGTCAAGGAAATAAAGAACTTAAAGAGTAAATCCCCACTAAATCTGCCATCCTCCCAAACTTGTGTTTCATTTTCAATTATACTGATTTTATGATATTCTGCTATTTATGATATTAACAAGGCTCAAAAATGCCATTTTCAGGATTTCATTTCTTGAACTGTTCTATTTTCAACATCTATATAACATACTGATTTTTTAAGCTCTGGAATCCCAGAAAACTTGAATAAAGCAATACTTCTGCCACTCCAACTAACATCTCAGACCTCCAAGTAATACATTTGATGTCATTCAGGAAAAAACCCAACCACCAGATATGACATTCCTGATGCTAACGTTAAACAAGATAAAATGCTGTAACTTGACAAAGACAAATGAAAACCAAAGCATCCCCTCCGAGGCAGCAAACGAAAAGGCAAAAGTCTCCTGCAATTGACCTTAACGAAGTTACAGCGCTGGTGTATTAAACCAGACAAATCTATCTGAATAGAGTTTCATGGTTCAGAGTTACATGTGCAAAAGTCATGAAAATAAGAGTTATTCCCACAATTGTTTAACATGGTTCAGTGGTTTCCTCACACCGAGGGCATCTTTTTCCTCTCCTTCAGCCAGCGCTGTATCAGCTGCACCCACACGTGTGTGAGCAATGATAAGCAATTATGTAGACTTTACAGTGAAAACTATTAAATGAGAATTGTGACTGCAGTTCAGCAAAGTAATATTGCTTTGCTAATTAACAGTACAAAAGGCTTAGAGATTTCTTATGAAGGGAATGCTGAGAAATTAAGCACATGCTGTTGTCATTGTACTATTTAACACTGCTCTTGGTCTTAACCAAGGACATGTAAGTTTATTTTATCTATGTTAATTACTATAAAGCTAAAAAAACCAACCTGAGACCCTGCAGTTATGCGAGACAGTCTATATTATAAATAGGACACTTATGCCAGCCTACGTATTTTATGGCCCTTTTCTAACCCCAATTATCTATAACATACTAGTTTGAGAAAACATCAGGAGCAAGGGCATTGCACTGTTGCTTAATGATCAGAAATTATGAGAAATTTCCTCACGTATGAAATTTTAGGGTATACATTTACTACAGAGCTCTCCTATATAATAAGGGCTAGAGCTTTTCTCCTCCAATTCCCTTCCATCCATAAATTAAACCATTTCAGCCAAACTTAATGACTCTCTAAACCCTAACAGCAGCCTGACTGAGACTTTCACTAAAACTACAGGATATGTGCAGGCCAACATGTTGAGTGAAGAGCACCACAAATAAACATTTCTACCCTAATTCTCTCCCAAACATCCTCTTAATTTTTCACCTATGCATTTTGCACACACACTGACACAGGCTTAAAAGAACATGAATCACAAAAACTTACAGCTTCCAACATCCCAAAACTAAACCAAGCTTTTGAGACATCTCAGTGCAATAAGGCTAAGGAAAGGCAGCAGCAAAACATAAAGAATCTCATGCATTTGTCAGTTAATGTAGCATTAAAGTTGTATATTTTTTCACACACAGGAACTGTAGGGATGGGAAAGGCCATTTGCTAATCTCAATTATGGCAATGTGAACCTGACAGCAAAGATATTTGTGATTTACATCAATGCAAGTGCTATCAATAAGTGAAAAAAGATTTATTATTGGGATGTTCAGATAATTCCCCAAATACCAACTAATAAAAATACATCTATTCGTGAGGCTTCCATTAGTAGTGTTTCACTGTACTTGATATGTATTAGATTAAAAGCCTCTTCTTCAAACCTTTCCTGAGTGCTTTCTTTCCCTCCATCACAAGAAGTAATAGATGAAAAAAAAAAAAAAACCTGCAAGAACCAGACAAAGTTTCCAAAGCCCAAGTCTGCAAGTACAAAAACCAACCAACCAACCAACCAGACGAAGTAAAAATCCACCTCACCGTTCTCATACTTTCTCTACAGCTTCTCTTGTACACTAAATTTAGAGTGGTTATAAACTAGAAAACAAACAAACACCCCAAACCCAGTATGATCACTTCAGAGATCTATATTCAAGTGTCTTGTTTCACACCACTATCAGAGCTGGCAGCATTTCGAGCACTTTAGGCTCAGGTTTGCTTTGGTGTCCCATCCCTCCGGACACAGGAACGTACGTCCCACCCTGGGAGCACTCAGCTCCTTTGGGAATTCAGTGACACGTGGATATGTCTTTAGAATCCTGAGTCTGTCAACTACAAGCCAGAAAAATTGATTCCTTTGATCACAAAAGGTTCATTTGCATGAATGAATTTTTGATTGTAGCAAAAACTGTTAAGTCAGGATCCACGAAGCAGAGCAAAGAAATGGATTAGTCGCCACAGCTTCAATTAATGGTTTCAGTTCCCAGTGGCAAATCAATGTCCATCAACTCTGACTTTCTTGTCAAACACAGGCAGGCAACACCATCCATAGCATTTAAATTATAGATCTTGTAAAATCTAGGAAGCAAGAATTGACAGTAACATCTGATTTTTACCTCAGAACAACTTATAAATTATACTCTGCTCTTCTGCTCCATCTTGAAAGGCTTTGGCTAGAAGGGTAGAGTAATTCAGTATTGCTGAATGCAGAAATAAGCTCAGGGTAATTATTATCTTAAATCATGTTTATGAGCTCCAAAATAAATACACTAGCTTCTGCTTTGATTTGGACAAATGTCTACTAAACAATTTCAGTCCAGTAAAATTAGGATACATATGGCCTAATAAAAGGTTTGAATGAAAGAACCCAGGGGCTGCAGAGAGCACTGCCTGCAGAACCTGCAGCGATGGTCAGTTGTTTTAAAGAGCTTCTCAAGTAAAAAGCACCAGAGAACAAGAGGAAATAAGGCACAAACTCACACATCACATTTTATTTCCACATTAAGAACAGAAGAGCAGTGATATAACAAAGGCCAGAGGAAGCTTTAGGGAAAAATATTAAGTAGTAGATGTGGTGTCATATAATGTAATTGAGCAACTTGTTCCTTGGTAATAGCAGTTGGAGTGAGTCATCTCACTACAGCCTTTTCTGCATAACAACTCATTTGTGTACTGTAACAAAACGGCCCAGGAACCAGGAAATTATGGCAGAATGATTTCTTTGGGGCAGCTGTTTAAGTTAACTGTAAAAACATCCACAGACCGCACATAAATTTTGTGGAAAGAGCAATGGAGCTCAGCACTGAAGACCAGGCCGTGGACATCCTGAAGGGCACACGTCAGAGCTCTGAAGCTTCCCAGATGGGGGAACGTGCAATTTCCAGCGGTGCAGCTCCCGGTACAAACGTGCTTCCAACATACTCCAAAAAATTCCTCATCACACCAACAGGAGAGAAAAGCACCTCATCTTTCTCACATGTGCATTTGACACGAGCATCTCTCCTCAGCGGCTCCTGCAAGCGGCCAGTGCAACTTTCCCGAACCAAAATCTAACACACGGTGGGTGTGGTTTTTCCTCTTAACTACAACAGAAACAGGACATGGAACTGCTTTAATAGTCAGGATTAAGGCAGAAAATGAAAACTATGGGAACAAGGTCGTGTTTTAAACTATTTTTTTTAACCGAGCAATGCACAATTCCTAGTAGGTTGCAACACACATTAAAAGCACTCTCCATCCAAATAAAACCAGAAATAACACTGCTCAGAAAGAACTGCTGAGCTAAATCTGCAAAGAAAGATGGGAGGAAACACCTGGCCCACTCTGGTTCTAGGTAATAGAGCAACAAAACTTGATTTGGTTTGAAAAAGACTAACTCAAATCCATGAACTTGAGTTTTAAGGAGCTTCCATCCACAGTGTCTAAAATGTGAGTTTACAGTGATTAACTTGCAGCACTAGTTCTGCAACAGTAAAAACAAAAGTGCAGTGACTATAAAGCATTTTTGGTTTAGCTTCGTGAGAAAACTTCTAGCCCTGATGGTAAAGCCATTTTTATCCCATTTTCATAAGTGAAGTGTCAGCGAAGTTGTTCTGGTAGAAAAATACACCATTTTTGCAACATCAGTACATTTCTAATTGGATGAATTAAGTCCCTACTGAACTTAATGGGATACTTGCCTAAACTTTCATGTCCTGGTGGTCAAATTTGTCTTTTCTCAGGAATATATTTTTTCCTATTCTCTCCTGCTTAGCAATCGCTTTGCTCTTCCATCTTTCCAGTTTAACCTTTAAAATCTCTTGGATCCTTCACACAACCAAACTTCTTTCCTATTTTCCTAGTGACAACAGAGATGTACCTTAGGCAGACATCACCCCAGCTTGAGATTATAGCAGCAGAGAAACAAGAGCTGGCAAAACCAGGCAAATCTAAAACTGATATTTAATCCTGCAGCTTTTTGCAGTGAAGACATTGTGAGTCCATAAGATCACAGAGAATCCTGCCTGCCTGGGCCTTGGCTCAGATACAACGCTTGGAGCAGTATGTGGTCATTGCACCTGGCACACGGCATCAGAATCTGGGCCCACTAAAATAAAGCACACAATGTTTTCATGGTGTGCTTTTCCTTTTTTTTTTTTTTTGGTTTGGTTTTGATTTCCAATGGCTCATGCACAGCAAGAGTGATGCATTGCTGATCCAACAAAACACCGATTCCCGAATTAGAGAAGTTCTTTCCATTGCTCTGTGATTCCATTAGACTTGACTAAAGTATTCATGTCACAGCATGTTTTAACTCAAAAGTACAAAAAGAGGAACAAACCATATTCTTTTGGGGGCTTTTCTTGTTTGACTTAAAGTAAATAAAATAATCTTATTCCAACAGACTGCAAAGATCATCTACTCTGCAGTGGCAGACAAAGACACAGAGCCTGCAGGGTGGGTTTGCTGGTCTCTGTAAAATCCCTGTTTCTTGAGTAACTTGCTCTGGTAGCTGATCACGGGTGTCACGCACAACAAACAGCAATTACCCAAGTGCCTAACTGGTGTTTTTGCAGAGTGTTTGCTGCTGCTTACACCTGTTTCCTCCCTTCTGTTTTAGCCCATTACTGTCCATTGTGTCTGCACTGTGTACTGCAAATAATTTCATTTTACTAATTCCTCTCAGATGTGCCCTGGGCTATTGTCATACTGTGCACCCACTTTTCTTCTGGGCTGTACTAATTCTGTTCCTTTGATAAAACAGTGGGGCCCATAATTCACTGCTCAGGTGGATTTCGTTGCTCTCTACCTTTCCAATCAAACTCCCTTCTCACAGCATCTCATTTCAAGCCTCTTTAGCAGCTCCCCACTCCAAACACTCCAATCTTGACTATAATGATGTAATACAATTCTGAAAAAAAAGTCCTATTTGTGCTAGAAAGGCTCACAGGGTACAGGCAGAATTCCTACAATTCATGGGTGATCTCATTGGGCTGCTCTGGGATAATCAATCACATTTTAGTTGTTGAAAACAATGAACTCCCAAAGAGTTGAAAAAAGACTGATAACAAGAAGCTACTTTGGTACATAACAGTGTCACTATTCAGGCCCTGAGTCTGCAGACTTGGCATGACTCCTGCAAAGACCTCAGGACTGGAACATTTGTTAAAGGTACTTTGAGAGAGGTTGTGAAATAAATAAGGAATTGGTAGTGGAATTGTCTTTTGATCTATGCATATTAAACAAATAAAAACCACTGAAATATTTGCCTCCATTCTTTGGCGCTTACACTTGGTTTATTATGTATTTAAGATTTGAGAACCTGCTTAAGTATCCTGTTAAGTCAGAATTCTAAGGAACTGTTTTTACTTGTATTAGAAATCACCCATCAGTCGGAGGCAGGGCACATGATGTTAAGTTTATACAACTGCAGAACAAGAAGGTGTTCCTCGTTTCTTGTGCAATAAGACAAAAGACAGCTGATTAAAAAAAACCACATGTGGAGTCCAAGAAAATAAGAGAAAATTTCATAATTATTGTGTCATATTAAAGTCTCCTAAAAAAAAGATTAAATTGTCTATTTGGAATTTTTTATGAGCTTTCCTACTACATAGCCATCAGTAGTGACTGTTCCAATAACTTGTTTCTCAGTCTCTGTAGCAAGCATTTTCTAATTAATGAGAAATATATTACCATCAGGATGAAAGCTGTCATTTATCTACAGGTGAAACATTTTAAGTATGAACTGCTCACAAGAGTTGCATGTTCACAGTTTAAATGGTGTGGAAATGCACTTTAAGGAAAACCTAAACCAAGGCTTTAAAAAAAGTATTTATTCCATCAAATAAAATGGCAAGAAGAGCTGCATTAAAACAATTATGGAACTGTCACGTTTGCAAACTTGATCATATATTTCTTAACACAATATGAAAGGTTTGCTTCCCAGCAACCTGCACTCCTGTGAATACTCAGAAATGTACTCAGAAAGCAAGAGACTTAGACAAATGGAATGAAGTTGTTAATGACAGAGAAGAGGCAGTATCTCACTGAGGCAAATAAATGCCTCAATGAGAACGTGTGCATATGCACAGGAGCACACACACACCAGCCTCAGGTGGCATGTGGAGATGTGCTGGTTCCTGAACACAAACATGTTTCTATGTCATCATCAGAAACCATTTTGGCACCAGTATCGATACTGTTAATAAATTAAGGCAAGTCAAGGCCAGATGAGATCATCTCACAGGTCCCTTTTGACCTTAACAAAAGGTTTAAAATGTATTTGAATGTCAGCTTTTTATATTTAAAACTGAATTGAGGGCTGTTTTGCTGCTTGTTTTGTCTCCTCTGCCTCTCTCCCTTTCTGGAGTAGACAGAACAAGCTGAAATGGCAAAAGTACTTTTACACTGTTATATAAAGAAATATATTCAGGCTGGACTTCTAAGAAAAAAAAAAAAAAAGCAGTAGCCTGACAAACCAGCAAGTGTGGAAAACGCCACTTTGGGAGAGCTCCCAAACTCATAATTCCATTATCACAAGACACAATAGCCCCTGTTCTAAGATGTACAACACCTGCTCTATGGCACATAAAATGAATTTCCTGCAATATCCACCACATTTCTCATTGTGAGATCTTATTACAGCTCGTAGAAGAGCTCTGTTGAACTATTTCAATTTTGTATTACAGCAATCAAAATACAGTAAAAATGAGAGGCTACAGTCTATGGCAGGAACATACAAATAGTCTGACAAAAATCTCCATAAATCACCTGCTCCATCTCCTGTGCTATTGAAAATCAAGAATACCCAAGACAACCCCTGACAGATGTTTTCTTAACACTTCCTTAAGAAAAACTCTCTAAGGATGCCCTACCACACACTCAGGTGCCTGTTTCTACTGTTCCACTCTTTTTACAGTGGAAAAGTTTGGGGTTTTTAAATACCTGCATTGTATCTTCTTTCCTACAATTAAAGCTGATTACTTCTTGTTCTAGCCTCAGAGAATACAGAAACAAAGAAATCACAGTCTTCTTTGTAGCATCCTTTACAGACTAGATATTTGTTACTGTGGTTTTCTTCAGCCTTTTTTTCCCTAGAGCAAAATAATCTAATTTCCTCAACCTTCCCTCAGAGGTTAAATCTGTTCAACTTCCCGTTTCTTTTTTTTCCCTTCCATATTTCTCTTATTTTTGTATGTCTGTCTTAAAGGGTGAGACTCAGGATTGCATCCATGTCCTAGCTGAAGGCTCAAAAATCCCAGGAAAAACTAAGCAATATCCCTCCCTTGTGATAGATGGAAAACTCCAGTTAAGATATCCCAAACTAAAAGTAGCTCCTTTTTTATCCCTTGTTGTTAACAGCACTGCATTTTGTGCACATATTCCACATGTCCAGTTTACAATATGCTACAGCCAGCAGATCTGGTATTGCTGCCCAGCTGTCAGGCCAAATATTCTCTGTTACCTGTGGGTTTCCTTTGTTGCACTTGCCTGCCTGGTGCTCGAGTCCAGTTCTCTGCTTTAAGGTCATGTTGAGCTCAATACTATAAACAAAATTACTGATGACAGAAGACAATTTAATGGATTTTGTGGTTTCTTTTGGGGAAGGTGATCCAAAAAAACATTAGCAGAGACAACAGCATTTGAAAGTGCTTTGGAAAAAACAAATGGCTGAGCAGGGTGGAACAGACACACGGGGAAACTGCATCAACAGGTGTGCCAGTGGAACATGGGTCAAGATGCAGAAGATATTAAAGAAGCTTCTATTTGGTGTAGGATCAGAGCAGAATAAGGAAAAAACCTCATGGAGGGAGTGTCCCAGCCTGCTGAACAGTGGGGACCAAGTGTGGACCTCAACAAAAGGGGCAGGCACAACACTGATGAGGAAATAGATCTGAACAAAGAGAAGTCCTTCTAAGCACATGATATGAAATGAGATTGCTGTTGTATGAAAAAATCGGGTCACTGGATGCACAGGTAAAGAAAAAAGGGATCAAAGAGGAAGGAGTCACAGAAACTGAGCTAACACAGAGAGACAGCTCAAGAATTCATCCCAGCCGAGCAGAGGGTGCATGTGCTGCTCCTCACTCAGCAGGGAGGGCACTGAGCACAGGGATGAGCAGCTCCCCCAGACTGGCCACAGTCTGTGTCCCCCACAATCAGGGATATGGCAATTACAAGTCAAATCCATCCCCAGTTGCTTTTTGCCTCCATCTGTGTGCTTACAGCAAGACTGATATTGCAAAAGGCACCTGCACTTAGGTAAAGAACTCTGGTACTGGAAAAAGAGAGAACTTCTATATTATTATCTGAGAATCCTTCCAGAGATGACAAACACGTGCTTTTGACCTGTAAGGTTTGCTGAGAGACACTTTGCAGAGCACCAGCTCTCCATAAACAGGCTTTTCAGTGCAGCTCTACTGCAGGACAGCCGGAGAGGAGACTACGGAAACAACCAGGGGCTCTTAAGGGCATTGCAACTGTTACGTAAAAGAAAAACTGTAAATGGATTTCCTTGCTGCAGCACACTTTTAGAGGCAGAGATGTGTACTGAGGTAGAAAACTATTTGTCTCTGCCTGCAAGAGCTCTGTATTATTTTTCTCCTCTATGCCGGGGCGGTGATCTCTTGGATACAGACTTAAAGAAAGCACTTTCTATAGGAACAGACTGTACGAGTCTAGAAAATTCTGAGTGCGTTACTCATATTATTGATGTCATAAAGGACAAAGAGAAATTGATTATTGTTTAGAAAGGCTCCCAAAGCTTATTCATCAGAAGTGCATGCATATATAGGTGCCTCTCTACAGACACATGCATACTCACACACAGGGAATGTACTTTTTAAATTAGTCTTACATTTTCTATATTTCAGCTTAATTTCTCAACGCATATATTTCATCTTGTGACTACAACTGAAAAGAAAATCACCTTCTTTTCCACAAGAATTTACATTGGTTGGCAAGCAAAAATCCTGTCAAAACCTCCACCATCCCTTAAGGTGGCATACAAAGAATTTGCCTCCTTTTGCAGAACTGGATTGGTTTAGTCTGCTAATCATCATTATATTATGAGCCCTTATTAGGTCTTGGCAATGCACATGGTCTATCTTTAGCCCAAGCCATTGTGCCAGCTCTTTGTAAAAGGAAAGTCTCTAAAAGCTGATCCTGTTACTGTAAATGCACTTCAGTACACAAATAAAATAGAACTTCATCTCACACAACCACTGTCTTGAGGTCAGAAGTCATGCATTCCAACACAAATTTAATATAGTACAAGAAATAGATACCACTGTTAAGGTACAGCCAATTTACCCTGTGCCCTGCCACCCTGCTGGACGTGAAAAGGCAGCAGGACGTGGTGAAGTCGGTGTTTTATGGAAGATCTCAAAAGAGCTGCTGCTTCCGAGACACAGGGCTCAAATTCTGAGCGTTCAGGATTTCATTTTTGCCCCTGGGAGAGATAAGGGCGAACACCAACCGTTTTTCATCATCAAGTGCAGTGTAATAATGACACCAGGCACTTTCTTAGACTCTTCAGTTCACTGGAATTAGGTCTAAATTAAATGTTTCTGGTAGCAGACATGCTCCAGCAGCATGCTGAAAAGACAGCCTCTGGATGGGAACCTGAGCCTAAGGATTTCTCCCTCCACAGTGCCTGGCACATAATGTTATTGTACCGTGCCAAATTCTGTCCTACTTCATTATGTTTTGATTTCCAAACATTTTCTCCACTGCTCCCTCACTGGACACCACTCTGCTCCCCATCTCAGAGGGCTCTGTAATGTCACTGCATTTCCAGACAGTTCTTGTATTCCGTCCAGAATCAGCCACATCAAAAAGTTACTTACACATTGGGCTACAGTAAAACTAAGAACTACAGAAATGTGAAATACCACTGTTCTGTAGGATTCTGAGTTTGGAAGAGGAGGCAAAACCCCCCAAATCAAGAAAACCCAATCAGACCCATTTGAGTGGCATATCACAGACTAAATAAACCAAGATTAAACACAGCACAACAGACTCTGAATCTGCATAATCTGCATGTATCTGTATCTCAGCACAGGATGTGCCAAATTTCTTTTGCTCATTGCACAGAAGAGTCAAATAGTCCCTTAAGAAGTAAATTTGATGCAGTATAATCTGGTTATAGTAAAAGGATTAATCTGGGCACCCCCCTGCCGATCATTAATTCCAATTTATCACAGCAGATACAAATCTATGAAAGAGTTAGTTTTCCAAAGCAAATGTGATTTTTCATAAGCAAAATCCCCACCTTGTGAGGATGGAATGCATGTTTCTAGGCATTGCAAAGTTCTCAGATCGCTTTGATCAAAGGAGGTCAATAGCTGACTCTAGCCAGCACTCCTTTAACCTGCTAGGTATTCCTCCTACACCTCAGTGAGCCTCAAAGAGAATGCTTTTTTCCCCCTTCATGTGAAAAAACCCTCACCCCAAGATCACAGCAAATCACTCTCATTCAGGTGACAACACGATAAGAAAGAAAAACCCAAACCCAGTTCAGTACAAGTGAAAGAAAAGCCTCACAGCTCCCAAGCAGCAAGGTTTGAGCTGAGAGATGGCAGCAAGCAGGGCTGGAAGTGCCCTGGTGATGGAAGTGGGCAATGGAAAGGCCACTGAGGGGAGGAGCTTCTCACATAAACCTGTCTCGCTCACCTGACACCAAAGGAGCTCAGCCCTGGCAGAGTGAAGAGAAATGCAACTCCTCCCATTTTAGCTCAGCAAAAACCAGCCCTGCTTTCTCTTTCCTTCACTGCCTGTCACTCCACCGTGTGATCACCCATGATATTAAAAATCAGAGGAAGGGCTAATTTCATAAAAGCAACTGCTAAATTTAGCTAACTTCTGTTAACGTGCCACATGCTCGCAGAGATTAAAAATATGGTGATGGCAAGTGGAAATAACTACAGCAAAGAGTAAATAAACCCAGCAGCAGGCACAGTCCTCCCTCTTGACTTCACCTCCAAAATCTGCAACTACAAGGAGGAAAAGAAGGCAAAAAGGCACCAGTTTTAGCAAAACTTAATGATTTATAGTTTAAAAAATGTTGAAAATTATGCACCAAAAATTATTGAAAGGAAGCAATTTCATCATATTGTTTTGCTTCTTAGCTTAACTTTGGATGTGGAAGGAGAGTCATTAATTTCTGCACTAATTTGATATATTTGTTTTACTTTCTTGGCCAAGGCCAACTCTACATGATAGAACTTGCTTTTAAAAATTAGGGGAGTTAATTTTCAACCTTGATAACTGGTAAGATAAACTTTATAAAATAAGAGATGCTGGTCCTGGCTGGGCTACCCCTTTAACATATCTGATGTGTGAATTCCTCTATTCATCTCAACAGTGAGTTAACTCCGGGGTCTAACGAGGCCCTGTTAGGACAGTTTCCAAATGCTTTTAGCACACATGCAAGCAGGAGATGTCCATTCCACTTTTCTCCCATTTATGCAAAAAGTTACTGCAACTGTACAGGCAAATGATCCAATTAATGAGGAGAAGAGCCAAACGAAGGAGGAATGCAAACAGCAGGTCATCCTCACTGCATTCAGGCACCTTTTCTGTCCCTGCAATGTCTCTTTCCTTTAGAGCACCTGTGATGCAGCTCAAGGGGAAGCCAGGCTCCAAGGGGTCCAGCTCATTCCCTTCATAAATCCAGGTGACATTTAGGAGGATAGAATGACAGTTTTAAGCCAGCTTTTGTCTCTGCCTAGTGACTTGCACTCTCTCTGGGGCCCTGGCCCAGGTAGCTCTGACAGAGGGCTCTCTGTCTTGCCTGACAGTGCGAGAAGTGGGAACCTCTCTGTTCCAAACACAGAGGAATCCTTGCAGGGCCACCCTGGACACCAGCCCTTGCCATCAGCAGAAACACATCTGGACTATGGCTGCAGCCCTGCCTGCAGGTCTTAATGAAAAATTTCCTTTTGCCTTCTTGCAGAGAATGTCTGACATACCAGTGCGAGCCAGAAACACACAGATCAGCAAGGGAAAATGTTTGAGGGTCTATGCTCAATATGAATCTCCTGCTCTACATGAATAACAAGGAGGGATCTATGCAAAAGAAAAAGTGATGAGATGTGCATGAGATAGATGAGAAGAAGGGAGCCAACATCTGGCACTTATCTAATTAGCAACTGGATGTGGTTGCTGTTTCAGAGATCTATAGCTCAAAATCCCTTTTTATTGGTGCAAGAAATGCCTGCATGTACATCAGAGGAAGCAGTTATACCATGAAAAATTTTGGAAAAACTGGTACTTTTCTGCTGAAAGCATCTGCACTGTAAGTAAAGGAATCATATATTTGTTTAACTAGCTGGGTAAGAAGGTAATATATAACATCCCCGAGATCATCATGAGAAAATTTAGCATTTCTTGAGGTTCAGATGGCTTTTAGAGCATAAGGGACAGACTCTGGCCACCTCTTCATGTAGCACTCCATCCTGCCAGCTGCCACAGCATGAGGGGCAAGGCGGACCCCAACCCAGCACACAAACCAGGGGCAGGTGGGGAGGGCTGTCTGCTGCAAGGTTCCTGCTCCTTCACATAAAGCACCAAAGTCAAAATCATTGCTATCACGTCCAGGGAAAGTTTCAAGGGCATTACGAAAGATAAAGTCACTTTAAGGTTGTGCTTTGAAGGTTCAAACATATTGTGGATGATTGGAGATGTCTGAAGCAGATCAGAGCCTGTTATTGAAGAGCAGGAAGAGAGCCTTTGACCATGCAGACCTCAATGCCAAATCTTATCTGCACAGTGACATCCAGTCTGACCCAGCACCAAACCCAACATCAGCACTGAAAAGAACCCTCAAATCCAACACCTTAGTGTAGAAAACATTGGAATCAGCTGCACTTTTGGGTTTCCCTGTAATGACATCCCTGCAATATCCCTGTAATGTTTTCCCTGCAGATACTGGCACGCTGCAGCGCACACTGCACGAGCATGAGGCAGAAAGTTTCTGCATTTGCCAAGGCTCTCAGAGGAAAAACAAGGTGCTAAATCCAAGTGCTAGTGTGGGAGTCTGTTCTCTTTAATTAGTTAGACAAACTGCTTGAAAAGCTGCAGGGAAATGAAGACTTCTTTGCTGTTACACTTCAGCGCTACCTTCACCATTACTGTCCAGAAACCACTGCATCATTCTATTAAAGCAGTATCAAAATTATTTTAAAAATCCATAAGGAAATCCCCAAGCCAAACTCAGAAGAAATCCATCCTTCTGACCAATTCTTTCCCAGACACATCTATGAACTGCCTGGAAAAAAATGGGCTAGCATTTCAACCCAAAAGCTAACAATTCTCATCTAAATGCTGCCAGACTTGGCTGCCCCATCAGGATGAAGATATGCCACTGGCCTTTCATCAGAATGACCAACCACCCGCCCTTCCTTAACAGAAGCACTGATGTGAGCCAAAAGTGCCACCTGATCAATCCACTGGTGTATGTTCTAGTCCTTTTAAATACAAGAGCCATCATCCATATGAACTATAAAAAATCATATATACAAAAAAATTTATACCAAAAAAATCAAGCACGAGCTTTCAAGTAATAGGAGGCAGCAGAGATGTGAATCATGAAGTATGTGTGAAGCAGATTTCTTACAAGAATTCTTACACCTAAAAATCCTTGTATGCACAATATGGTTTACAATTACTGCCATAAAGATTAATACAGAGCTATACATAGAGTACACTAAGTTGTTTGCTCCAATATTATCTTCAGATACTAAGAGCAATCAAGAAAATACTTTCAAGATAAATTGGCATTTGACAGGGGGAAAAAAATTGCTCTTGAATCATTACTAAAAAAGAAAGGCTATTATAATGAAAGAACTGCTTTCAAGCCTTTTAATTATGACAAAGAAAATACTTCACAGCATTTCATATGCTGAAATATTTTGGATTCATGGCAAGCCATGAGAATGGTCATTTTGCCAAGACAGTTATCTACTGAAATCTGAGACATAATTATGGTCAGTGAAACTCCTAATCTTGAAAGACCTGGGATTTAATTCTTTGCACAACCAATCTCTCTCTGGATTCCCTCCATGCTACATTTGGCACGATTAACTCCAAGTGGGGAACAGCTCCACAGAATTCCGTCCCTCTGAACCGGGACGAGGAAGGATTACTCAGTGCCCCTTAGAAGAGACACCTATTCAGCGTTAATCTAAACCTCCTGTGTGCTGGGATGTGAGGCAATGGTACAGACAAAAATCCATTTCAGGTGGGTTCCCAGACACAGGAGACGAGCAGGGAATGGTGCAGTGCCTGACAGCACTGGCAGTCCCAGGCACACACCACACTCAATGCCAGTCACTCTCTACAGGTTCATCTGAGGAAGCAGGACAGGCCAAGCCAAGAAAGAGCAACTTCTTTACCGTGCCTTTGGAATCCAGCCCCTGCAGAGATGACAGAATAGGGCAAAAATGATAGGGTGTAACTGTGCCACCGCCAGTAAGCCAGGCCCATATTCCAGGTAGGCTACATTTTTAAACACAACAAATATAAATGGATTAAAACATTGTTTTTGGAGTAGATTGCTGGCAGCAAGGACTGAACACAAGATCTGAGCTAAATGATCCAGATCTGTTAACTCAAACACTGCAGCAGACTCACAGCTCCATGTGCCTGGGCACCGGAGGGAGAAAGAAGTACCACGTCTCCATGAGTTACTATCTGTAAACAATAAACTGTGAGAAGCTGGCATCCAATAAATTATATCCTAAGCCCCATGGTTACAAACTAGAAGCCTGAGGCAGTCTGGAATGCAGGTACATTCATATTCTCCATTCCAGATCAATCCATGAAGTCTGGACTCTGTATCACTCAGAAAGTGAAATGCAGCCTTTTCTGGTAACAATTACTGCTTCTCTCAGATCTCAAACTATAATGGAAAAAAAAAAATCTTATTGTGATGCTATTTCACCTGGAAAAACATTTCAGCTTTGTCTGGAAGGCATGATGGAGACGGCTTCTTTGGATCTTACAGTCTTCCCTAATTAGAGACTGAATTGAAATCTGGTTTTATCACTTAATGACCCTTGGGCACATCCCTGATTTTTGCACCATTTTGGAAAGTGCTGTTACATTGTTTTCACAGAACCATCCAACACAAATTGCACAAACAACTAAGATGACAGGGTGTTCTCGTGACAGAGAGTTTGAGATGACAGAGCATCTTGGAGCATACAAGTGTATTCCAAACTGCTGCCATATGGTTCTTTCCTGAAAGCAAGGAAAGCAAGCAAGAGTTGCTTCCTAAGACAGAGCCTGCTATAAGTGGGTTGCAGTCCCAGCCAAGCACTTCTGCAAATCTGCTTCGAAATGAACTAAATCTTAAGTGAAAGCAATTGGACTGTGTCCATCCAGCTCTAGTGCACATTTAAAAATACTAAGCTAGAAAGACTGCATGGGGCACTCGGAGCCCCTGATAGAGGCTTTTCATCAGAGCATCAAGAGAGAATAATGGAATAATAACTATGCCAGTGTTCCTTCCTACACAATTATTATTATTATTATTAGTCTCTGTGACTGTATTCTACTGGGTCCTATTATTTCTTCTTCTCATAAACACCACAAGTGATTACATTTACAAATTTAAAAGTTAATTTTTAAAAGTCATCACATTCTACTCCCTAATTTAAAATATTGTGTAGGTGAGTGGGTCTGGAAGTTTGAAGCATTGCTCTTGTGAAAAGTCTACTGGTCTCTTCTGTTTTTTGGGAGTCATGGAGTGCTTGCAATTTGCACTGGATTGATTTGATATTGACAAATGCTGAATTATGAAACCCTATAGGTAAAAAGAGGTTCAAATCAATGTAATTTAGTAGCTGCTACAAGTGCCAGTATGAAGATTCTCATTTTGGCAATCATACAGTAAAATAATCAATATTTAATGCTATTACTAAAAAAATACTGGCAAGTTATATCTTTCAGCCATTTTATTCATTCAGGTAATTCCCACATTTATTTCTGATAAGAGAGAAAAAAAATCTATTTCATTTCAAACATCCCTTTGAAAAAAATTAATTGCAGAACAATACAGGGTAGCATTTCTGAAATTTTCTCCCAAAAAGAAGAAACTGAGATCTTAACTACAGGACAGGATTAACTATCTTGCATCAGAAGAAAAAAAGCCTTATTTTTAGTAGGAAAGTTATGACCATTCATCTGCATAAATATGTAGAGAGCTGTGTTACATATGCCTGCACAGCACTTGTTGTGAGAGGAAACAAACCCCACCAAACTTTAAATTGCAGTGTTCTGGATCATCAGTTTCTGAAAGCACCTATCTCCCTCTATTAAACCCCAAACTGTCCCCTTCTCTCCCTGTCCCTTCAGTTCATCCAACACGTGATGTCCTTCATGTAAATCTTAATAGATTTATTGACAGACATGTTTTGGACTATTGGTGAACTCTGTTATTTGCAGTGGGAGACCATTTATTACCTCGCAGGTGCTTCAGGGGAACTCCATTGTTTGGTGTGGAAGGAGAGCAAATGGAAAGTGCGGTGTTCATTAAAATGGATCACACAGCCCAGAATCAACCTCTGCCTCATTCGTGTGGATACTGATTTTTTCCATTTCTGCTACACTGAGCTTATCACAAGAGAGTGCACCAGCAGCTGCATCTATGATATTCAGATTCCTTACCAGAGCTGATGAAATGTCCCCGTAATTGTGTTTGCTTTTTGCTTCCAAGTGACAAGAATAAAATGTATTGTCTGCACTCACTGCTTCTAACCACTGAAAGCTCATGTTCACAAAGGACAATTAATTTCTTCTCCTTTCTCACCCCAAAAAGATGCATTAGCTGTCTTTCCTTTACAATAAATTTAAATTGTATTTAATAGAAATTTTGTAGTAAGTTTTATTTACTTTTCCTACTAAAATACAAAATAAAACCCCAGCTATCGATTCTTTACTGTTTTGAAATAAAATTGTATTAGCTTTTTTCTTTGGTTTCAAAACAACAACTCCAAGTAGGGACTTTGGATGATGACTTAGTAATTTATTACCTTATTGCTAAGCATTAGATTTGTTTTAGCTCTTGCCTGCATAAATGTTAAGAGATCTCTCAGATTCTAATTTTGAAATGTTTCCAAAGTATTTCAGCCCAGGCTGAAGCTTAACGCTAAGGTTAGCTCATCAACTCAGCCAACTGAGAGAGTAACACCCCTGACAAAGCAAAAACACATTGGATGGTCACAACCAAGGCTCAGGTCTAGAAACAAAGAAACTCTATGAGACTAAAAGCTGGGATTTTCCACAGAAGAGAGGCAGGGCCCTGTGGGAGAGAAATACAAAACTGGTGGTGATCAATTATGGTTCTGCAGCTCCAGGCTGGACATCGCATCCCAGTCTGGAATGTCTCCACACCTGTCACTGACACAGCCAGGACTGAATGCCTTCCATCACCCCCTGCCCTGCCACAGGAGCAGCACGGCACAGGGGCAGCATCCCCACTCAGAGCAGGCTCACACAAACCTCCTGCCCAGCCCTGGCAGGTCACAGATTGACATTAGCTAATTCTCCCTGCTGAAAACCTCACCTGAAGAGTTTTCAGTAATGCTACAGAATTCCAGTGGCAGCCCGGGTATTCAGCCAAGTGAGAGATCCTTAATACAGTGCTGTCACTCCTGAGAGGCCAAGGTGAACACAGCTCTAAATTCCGGACAATGAGGCAAGCATCTGGAATTTGGTTTCTGAATTGCCTGGTTGGCTGATCTGCTTAATATTAATGCAAACCTAAAGGAAACCTTGACATCAGGGCTTCTCCAACAAAGGCTGCGAGGTATCTGATAACTGGGCTGTCAACCACAGAGACAGGAGCTTTGGGAGAGGAGAACTTCAATGCAAACGCAGGGGAAGCCAATACCAGGTTGCATCGCTTGAGCTTCAGGGCTTATTTAAAATACAAAACCAAATCACCCACATCCACAAAAACAAACAAACAAAACAAAACAAAACAAACCCCAACTCAAACCCACAAAGACACAACAGTGTTTAAATCTGCTCATTCGTATAATCCAGAATAAATGTAATGGCAAACCCAAGGAGTGACAAGGAGCAGTGGCTCCCTCATTATTATTTCATCTCTTGGCCACACAGACCCAAGATCATCCTCTCCTGCACTGGTTCCTGTGATCATTTGGACCGAATTTAGCAAACAAGAAGACTTACCTTTATGTTTGCTGGGTTAGTCAATTGAAACTAGGAATGAGACTATGGCAGACAGAAAGAATAGAAAGGAAAAGCTTTTTTTCTTCCAGTTTTCATACAGCTGCTAGACCATCTTAATCTCTGCCATGTAACTTCACTCACCCTCAAATTACATAAACCCAGACACACTTCAGTGTTTTTCCAGTGCTTTCAGCCACTTTCTGAAATGCCTTTTTGCTGCTGAAAGGCTTTTCATCTCTGAATAGAGCTGGTGAAAGAGAAGAAATGCAGGTGTCCAGCTAGATGTGCAAAATAAGCAAGTGAGTTCGAGGTAAAATCTGCACCCAGATTCTACATAGGAACAAGCTCTACATGATTGATCCTGGTGGGAGCAGTGCTTCTACTTTCACTTCAAATCATGGCCTGCACGAAGGGGGTTATTTTCAAATACTTACATTCGTTAGTTTGTCTTTAGTTCAGGTTTGAGGAATACTCTTGTAAATAGTAACAGATGGTACAAGCTATCGGCTCCATTTACGCACGTGCTGGACACCTTAGAAGTGGATACAAACCACTACAGCAACAACCAAACAAACGAGCCAAAAAACACCAACCCCTCAAAAATCCAACCCAACCAAAACAAACAACAACAAACCCAACAGCCCCAGCCTCAACCCCTGCCTTTGGTGTTCTTTAAGAAATTAGCCTAAAACAGACACTGACCACGCGAGACCAGCTGAGTCCCAAGGGAATAAAAGATGACATTGCACTCTGAGCAGGGATGCCAGCAGTTGGCTATTACCACCTTCTAACCAGTGCAAGGTCTGCTAAAAAGATTGGAGTCCTGTACCTGCCACCTGTGCGAGAGCACAGCGCCCAGCAGCTGTTCAGCTGGAGGGTGACACCAACACCGTGACTGGCAGCTGAAAGCGAGTGCTGAGAGCACTTCTCCCCCAAGAGAGAAGTTTGCATCCTGCTCCAGAGCAGGACTCTGCTGAGCTCAGCTGTACCACCCCACCCAGCACAGCTCAAGAGAAGGAGGTCACAGCCCCAGCAATATTTTTTGATCATGGTTCTCTATGGACTAACCAAGTCCCACCTTTTAAATCACGGCACTGAGAGCACCAGAGCTTATCATATTCATATTAATGGCATATTTAGTGCTGCCACCAGCTCTTTCCTACTGAACAAGTGCCTCTAAACTCACCAGCCTTTTGCCACTTATCTGCCTGACTCCCAATGAACAGCAAATTAAAAATTGCACCACTAAGGCACCAAGATACCAGAAACTCCCCCCACAGGCACACTGTCACAAAACTGCTGAACAGAGTGCCATGAACAGAGAAAAGTTTCAGACTCCTGTGTCTACCTGACCAGGTCAGAAGGAAGCAACCAAAGGAGCAGTCAGCCCTCAGTCCCAAACTGATCTCACTGCTATCTTGTTGACAAAGCAGAACGAATGGCTGCTGTTCAAAGTAGATCCCTAAGGGAATGGGTAAATTCCCAATTCTCATACCTGGCTGCTGCTATTTCACTAAAGGGTATGTTGCCATCTAGCAAAGGTTAGAATCATTTTCAGAATACTCAGTTCTTGCTCATCTGCAAAAGACAGATTAACACTGAGCGCATGCTATACATATTCAATAAAAGAATATTCCAACAGGTCTATTTGCATATTCAGGAGGAAGGCTAGAGTAGAAATTTTTGCACTCTTCTCCCTTAACAACACATTTTCCAGGGTCCCCTTTGTTACCAGTTCATATGATTCAGAGAGAAGAGCAATCCCTCAGCCCAGCTCTGTGGATGGCCCAGGTGTCACAGAGCATCACAGCACCTGGCCACAGCACCAAATCCAGACCAAGGTGCCAAGCCAAAATGGACATCCTTTAAACTGGTACCTTATAAAGGGGTCAGTGCCATCACTGGGAAGGGCCACAATATAAATTCAGAGATGCAGACATCACCTCCTGTACTTAGAGCAGAGCAGAGCTATCTGACCACTTAGCAGCAGAGCGTGGACAGGTTGCTATTGCATGACATACAGGGAGATACAACAAGGATTACACGACACGCTCCTACTGAAAAGTTTGAGATGTTTTTTTAAATTACAAAATGTGCCTGTTCGTCTAGGAAGTGGTAAGTTTTGCGTTTTCAAGTGTCAATTCAGATTTAATGTTCTGTCATAAATCTCAGCCATTTGTTCAGCTACGTGGCCTCATGCACAGATTTTAAAACATATTTTTATGCAAGTGTCCAGCACGCAGACTCCAGCTAGCCTGAAAGACAGGAGTTAACTAACAATTATAATGAGGTCAGGAAGATTTTATAATTCTTACAGCTACTCCTCCTTTGATTGAAACTATTAATGGAATTATAAAAAATTAAAATTTAAGCATTCTGATCACCGGTTGCTGCAGTTATCCAAGTGACAGCTTAGTATTCATCTATCATCCTTCACAGGTTGCACAAAATTCAGTAGGTAACGGCAGATAGAGATCTAGAAAACTCGGAAAGTAAAGTGTTTTAACAGCTTCAAGCTATTTCTACATTGCCATGCTGTATGAAGGCGTTGCTGATAAAAAGAATGCCATATCAGTCTTTCAGCTAATATGAAGTTATACAACTGGATTGAATATAGAAATGAAAGTCTTAGCATCTGTCAGTTAAGTATTAGCCTGAGTTAGTCTCAGAAGAAGATTAAAGTGTAATGGACTGTTTTGATCACGCAGATGTAATGTGAGCCCAATTCATGCTTGCTTTGCCATAGGATTATTTTTTACATTTTTTTTTTAAGCCTATCCTGGTGATTTGTTGTCCTGATATGAATTGCTCATGGAAGGAACCAGGTTTCAGGTCTCAGCTATAAGACTGCATTGGTCTTACAGAATCTAGGAACAATGTTACACATTTCTGAACACAATTAATGGCACTTTAGAAGCTTGTTCACAGGCTGACAAAGAAATGATCAAGACTGAGCCTTTTTTCCAAATCAGAAGAAAGCAAGCTTTTTAAATCAATGGCAGCCGAGAAAGGGATGACTCATCCTCCTCAGTTTTAGTTCAGTTGTTATTATTTTGTAGTACAAATATTTGATGTATGCAAAATACTGTAAAGAATTACATAACTGACTTAATATTCCTGTGAGATCTCTCATCACAAACTGACAGAATACCAGCAAATAAATCGCAATGCTAGAAAATGAGGAGAGAGCAGAAATAAAATGGTTTCTTTGCCTCAGTGCTGATCACAGAGCTATCCAGCACAGAAATCTCCTCAGTGGATTTTCTTCATTGAACAAAAGAACATTTTTTTTACATCATACCTGCAGAGCCACTGATAGAAAACTGTGGTGCATCTGCTGATCCAACTGGTTGACTAGCCTCAGTTAACTTCACGTAAAAGAGTTGGTGAAGACATTCAGAGAGGGAACTGAGCCCCAGACCGAGCCCCAGCTATGCAAAGGCTAGGGACCTATTCTGCTTCTTCATCTGTGCCTGATCCTCTGTCACCCCATTTTCAGCACATTCATTATCTACGTGAGTTGCTGCTATCAACACGTTCATGCTTTCAATTTAGTCAAGACAAACTTCCAATGAAACAAATGTCTGAGTGAGATAATACTACTCTGTGCAGTGTATGGGAAAGTAGGTAGCCAGAAGATTAATTACAGGATTTTAAATTAGACTAGGAAAAGAAAGAACGAAACACAGGAACAAACTTTCAACAATCTGGTGAAGAAAACACTGTTAGAGAACCCCTGTGTATTCCATATTCATCAGTTATCTGGGAAATGGAACAAACATCAAGATGCCAATGGCAGATAAACAGAAACATAAGTCCTTCTTAAACAATAATATGCATATAAACCCTCAAGAGGAACATAGGGAAATGAACAGTGAAAGCAACCACTTGGTGAAAACCCACGGCGACAAACTTGTGTCATGCACAGAAAAACAGTGAGTGTAGACTCAATTCGGATGTTTTCTTCCAACTTGGAATCATTCTGAAAAGTGGTGCAGTGTGATCAATGAAAAAAGCAAAATAGGACTGGAAAATACTTGTCATTTCTGGAAACTCCACCGACTGGAGACAGCAGTGTTTCTGAAGGGTCATACAGCAGATTTTGTGTCAAACGAAACAGATTGTTTTACCCGTGAGGGTTTTCAGATATCACGCTGCTGTGTGTGCCTCTTGACACTGCATCAGGACCAGACTCGTGCAAAGGCTGGCCCTGAACACTGGGGTTTCTAAAAATATGCACAGATAGGTTTTTACAGAATCAGGACCCTGGAGGTGAGAAGAGAAATGGATCAACCTACACCCAGCCAGAGGGATTTTGGCAATATATGTTCCCTGCAGAACATGCCAAATGTGGCAATCTTAATACCATTTGAAACTATCCTACCAGTAAAATTGTGGTTTTTCTTCAGCTGAAGTTAAAAAAAAGTTCCTGGAAAAGTATCCTGAAAGGAAAAGACATTTCAAGATTAATAAGGCAGCTAAGCACCTTTAAAAGCCTCATGAATACATTAATGAGAGATACTGAAATGGAATTGCACTGTGTTTATTTCCATGAAACAGGGCATTATAGCAAAGGGGGATACTCACAAAAGATAACTATCTTTCATAGGTGGGAAAGGCCTACTGTATAATTTATACACCATGGGCATCTTCTAGAGTAATTCCAAGTTTATGTACCTTTACAATGTCTTTACACATAAAAATTATATACAAGCCATCTTCGCAGTTATAAACAAGGCATTTATGGCAAACCCAGCAAACTTTCTTGGAAGAATTATTCTATCTCAACATATTAAATATAGTGAGAAGGTTATCTAATTTGTTCTCTTTCTTTTCAAGCACAGCTTCTTTGGCTGAGCCCTAGATAAACAAATATATTTCTGAAGCAGGTAATTTTTAAAAGGGTCAAATATCAATGACATATTAAAAATTCATCCCATTTTTCAAGAGGAAGAAAAAAAAGCTAAGTGGCTTGTTCATCATCAGCACAGGGGAAAAAATTAGGTAAAGATGTAAGAAAAGACAATAGCAAAAATTTCTTCTTCATTTAGCGATATGATCTCCTGATTTATGTATTATTTCCCTATTACTAATCTCAAATTTGGATGTACAGGGGCAGATTCCAATGCACACCTTTAGCAAGTCACACAAACTCTTAACCTGCTCCCCTTCAGATCTCTTCTCTCCCAGCCAAGCAGCTGCTGTTTGGGCAGCTGCAGTGTCAGTGCCAGGCTGCAGTGTCACAGTGCCAGGCTGCTGTGCCCAGCTGGGATCCTTGCTGGAGTCACTGGGACCCTTGCTGGAGTCACTGGGATCCTTGCTGGAGTCACTGGGATCCTTGCTGGAGTCACTGGGACCCTTGCTGGAGTCACTGGGATCCTTGCTGGAGTCACTGGGACCCTTGCTGGAGTCACTGGGATCCTTGCTGGAGTCACTGGGACCCTTGCTGGAGTCACTGGGATCCTTGCTGGAGTCACTGGGACCCTTGCTGGAGTCACTGCCCCGCCCAAACTCAATGACTGCACCCCAACGATGGCAAAATGGATGAACACAATGGAGACCTCAGTGCACCATCACAACTCAATGAAGAAATCAATCTCATGCAAATACAACCTGATTAAATGGTAATGATTAATGATAATGAAGAACTCGCTTATTCATCCAAAAGCTCATGTATTTGGATCAGACTTTGTACATAACTAAGATCTCAAAAGAGACCTCAGGAAAACACCCAATGTTCAAGGCACTGCACAGTAAGACTTAATAACACACACATTATTAAGTAGTACAGGCATGGCAAACTTATCATCATCAGAGAAAATACTGTTGTTATCCATGATATTCTGGTATGCTGCTCTTACCAAGATTATCAATAAATGAGAGAAAACACCACTGGTAATTTACTGACATTTGAGACAATGTGTCTGTTCTTAGCAACTGAAGAGTGAAAGAATATCACTGATATCTTAATGCCATTAATATTTCAACTAATGCTTAAGACAGGAGCTCTCTACCAACTCCTACATAGCTTTTTCTGAGGGTGCTGAAAATTCACTGTAAACAATTCCAGTTCCAATGAATCTGCTGTAAAAATCTGGATGCAGCAAGGGACAGTTAACTTTCCTGACACTCATATTCAAGTGAGTTTCCCTTCGTGCAGAGCAGTACCCAACACAACACACTGACAACAAAAGTGCTGCAAGTTCCACAGTGGGACCGTTTGGTCTCTGAAATTCAAGTTCATAAGAGAGCACTTCTACTACTGCACATTCCCCCAGGCTGCTTCCAGGGCATCCCACACTACCCAGAACTGTTGAAGACACAATCCCTCTCTGTTAAATGCAGCCCTTTCCATCCCATGTGTCTGCTGACATTTATTTATTGAGCATTCCATTAACACTCTTCCGCAGCCATGTATGCCACTAAGTAACATCAGAAGTAACAGAAAGGTTTAGGCTCCTACTAATGAAATATAATGCATCATAAAATCTCAGGAGAAAGATTTTAAAGTGGGTACAAAAGTACCACAGAACTCTGTCCCTTCTCGACTGCTTGAAGAAAATATTTCATCTGTAGTCACAGAGATGAAAAATATATCCAGCATTGAGCCAAAGGAAATTACACATTGACATATATGACATATAACATCATGTAATGACATTAATTTGTAAGCAATCTGTTTTTGCAAAAGATTGAATTGTTTCAAAATTACAAAAATGAGTCACTTTAATTTTCTTAAATAAGATGTGTTTTATTCCCTTCTCCGGACTATCCTTTTAAAAACATCATCTTGTCTTCTAGCAGCCCAGGAAGAAAAACAGAAGAGAAGGAGACTGCAAACTCCTTCCCACCCACCTGTATTATATACTGATCTTGGAAACAGTAATTAGGCATCTTCTTTAATATTATTACTGTAACTGAAATCTCAGCAAACATGTCAGTGGTTTCTAAGATAACATCCCAGGACTGCGTATTGGAGTTGGATTTATCTGTACAACATTTCTCGCTGCCCTTTACCAATGCCAACAGGACATGAAGCATATTCCCTGTGACAAGAATGGAACGACCTTGCCTCTCTTCCTGCCCAGGATGTGCCATGGATCAAAGTGGTCTTGGATGGATGGTCCATTCAAACAGGAGTATTAAACATCACTAATCTGTCATTCCTTGCTCGTGCTTGACTTTTTAGACTATCATTTTATCGACTCTGTCATCTCTTGGGGTTTTTGTGTTTTGGGGTTTTTGGGGGGAAAGTATTTTTTTTTGTTTTTGTTTTCAAAGATTAATTAGAGAAGCATTGTGGAACTGCTTATACATCTACACCAAAAACACCTCACATGCTTGGCATTTTCATTTGACCACTTTTCATACCCACAGTTTTGAAAATTTCCAAGGAGAAGCCTGTTTATAATGCTGGAGTCAAAAAGAAGTTTAAATGAATAAAACAACATATGCTCAGATAAGTAAATTATGGAACAAGAAATCCAAGTGACAGATGATGGCACTATTTTGACAAGCATACTTAACATTAAATTTTCTTATAAAATGTATCAGGAATATTGTGATTAGCTTAATGGAAATAAGCTATGACTGATTCTGGTTAAAAAAAGATATAGTTTACACTTTAGGGGAAAATTAATTTCTCTATAATATTTTAGCATAGGGATTCTCTAGAAACGTGCACATTCAAATGAGGAAAATTTAACCAGTAATAGTAATCCTGCTATTTTTGTAATTCTTACTTTAACTCTGTTCAGACATCGATATCTACAGAAGGAGGTAGACATCCAGAACTTTAAAAAGAAAATGCAGTTTAAAAGACTCAAAACATTGGTTTCCTTTTCAGTGATTCCCAAACCAGCATTAAAAAAAAAAAAAACAAAAAAAAACCACAAAACAAACCAAACAAACAAACCAAACAAAAAAATCAAAAAAAACCCCAGAAAAATAAATTATTCTTATAAAAACCTTTTTCCTTGCAAATCTAAGAAACGTTTTTCCTTGGACAGACTCCAAATGCTGTTACAGTTGTGCATCTCTGAGATTAACAGTGATGTGAAGGCAGTTGTGAATTTTATTACGAGAATGTACTGATGTATTGTCTAGGGGCAGCAATCAAGCACTGGCAAGTATTTCCATGTCCTAATTCCCAGTAACAAAAACTCAGAGAGCTTGAAACTAGTACCAGGGTAGAATAGAAAGTTTGATATCATGCACTTATTTGACCCGGAAATCAAGAGCACGGACACCATCCTGAGCCCTCAGATGCACAACTGGCCTCTCCAGTCGGAGCACAGAGAAGTTATTTCTGTGCACTTGAGTTTCACCGGGAGGAGAATCCTGCTGACATTAAAGTTCCTTTGCACAATTTCACATACTACTTTGATTCTGAAAACTCATTTTGCTGTCATTTCATCTATTACCCCAAAACTTCTTTGGGGCTTAAGTCCTTTTGCAAAAAACCAACCAGCTGGGAAAAGGATTTCTTATCTAGCCACAGCCACACACAGGCCTGCCGTGCCAGATGGCTTTTATAGGGCATACACATTCCTCATGCTTCTGCAATAACATTTCTCTTTCCTGACATCCACCTCCTCCTTCACTATTATTACAATATCACTACTCAGGGAACCGGGGAGGGGAAATAAGGACTACTGTCCTCTTTAAATGCACTGCATGTCACGCAGCAAATGAAGCATAAATACACCCTTCACACATGAACTTCTGAGGATTCCTCATGTTCCTCTGTAGACACCAATGCCCTCTGTAAGAATCTGGCTGGTGCTGGGCAAGAGTAAGAGAGAGAGTCTGGGACACCACAGAGATGCTGCACAAAGCAGAGCTGTGCAGTGCTGCTGTGAGACAGAAGCAGGACAGCTTCTGTGGGGCAGCACACAATAACCAGCATTTATTTTGTTTTCTTTGGATCATTAGCAGAGAAGTCAACACCTCCCACACATACCAGCTGTTGGGGCTATCCAGAGATGCTTCACTGAGCACAGAACCATAGAACTTAGAGACAAAAACGAGCCAGCCCAAGCCTTTCCAGAATAAAATTGTTTCTTACACAGACCCTCCTTATGGCTTCTGCAGTTTAGTTTTAAAAGTCCCTGAGAGTAACAAACTACCTGATATTCAGCTTACCTTTCCCTTTTTCTTAATTTCCTCTCGATGCTCCTAATTATTTTACCATGTACCACACTAATTGGTGTTCACACATGGCCAACTCAGCTACAGCTGGTCAAATTTACTGGGTCACACACTCAGCACAATTTCAGATTCTTAAAAAAAAAAGTTGTGTTTGTTAAGCATTGCCTATAAGCAGGAAAATACAACTGCACTATTTTCACCGTTTCCTGGATTCCTTTTTTTCCCAGGCTGTCAATTTGCATTTACCTGTTTCCACCTCTACCTCCCACGTCAATTAACTCAAACTACCACAGATACATTTAGACACTGTCACAAGAGAAAATCCCAGAGAGTAGAGAGAAGTCTTCCACTCACATCCCGAACTACCTCCAGGCATCCAGGATGAATCTACCAGCAGTTTTGTGACACCAGGATCAGACAATAACAGTGTATTTCATCAAGAAAAGAGCAGTTTGTAAATGTACCAAAACCCCACAAAAATATCTGCATTAACACCATGGTAAATGCCATCTAAAATGAGCTATAGCAATTCTGTGCTACTAGCAACCCCCTCACCAGGTAACTGTTTCACAATTGAAGGTATGATTGTGAGCTTTTGTGACATATCTCCAATGCAAGGAATTGTCAGCAACCCATTCTACAAGACAGGAGGCCGAGTGATGTAACCAGGGCTAGAGGGGCAATCTGTACGAAACACAAATCAAACTCATGCCTCACCAAGCCACAGAAAACTTCTTCCTCTGAAAATCAACTCCTTGTAAGTTGTATGAAGTTACAGGGTTTAAGCAAATAACCACACACACTCATACAAATCCTGCCACCAAGGCAGCACCTTCCTTCCTCCCTCTGTGTGATTAGCAAGAACACAGCAATCTCCATTTCAGGATGCCAAAGGACAGAGCACACCTCTGAGAGGTGCAGACTGAGCCAAGGTCTGTTCCACCTACACGGGGGCACAGGGAGTAACCAATGTAGGCTAACACACAGCAATCTTTGCAGAAGTCCCTAAGCACGCTGATGAGAAAATGACTTTTGCCTGAGGCAAGCAGGTGGTTTGTGGGTCTCCCCAGCCCCTTCATCTCTCCATATTTCCCTGGGAAAAGCGTCTCCTCCATCAGAACAGCTGTGCAAAACAGGAGACCGGATGAGAAGTTCAAGGCTTACCAGAGCAGAGGAGCAAGGTGTGCTGATTTGCTGAGTACTGTGTCTATTTCAGCACCACGCAAGTCCACAAAATGGGTCATGATCTAACTCAAGTTTCACAGGTTTCTACAGACTCAAAATCGAGCAGAGGAATCCCAAGGCAGGGAGCCCACAGGAGGGAAAGGTGCAGCGAGATGCAGCGCTGTGGCCAAGGGAAAGCAGAAGGCACCAGAGGATAGATTTTCATCACCACAAATGTGTTGGGTCTTCTTTGGGTAACAAAAAAAGTAAACAGAACTTAATTCTGTTTACCATAAAAGGCTTTCATTGAACCAAGAATGGAAGAAAAGTATTATTAATGATCTCTATTAATGAGGTCTAAAAATCCAATTGTGTCACCGGCCCCCCACCAAGATCTTGCTGGCAACGTGTGGCATCACACCCCAGAGAAAGAAAAACACCAAAATCCAAATTTAAAGGAACCTGCTTCCATGTCTGTGAGTAGAGCTAAATAAATAATGCCATTAATCCAGCACTTTTAGCACACTCAGTCCCACAGAACTGTTCGCACAGCTCTGAGCTGCTCAGGTGCTGGTCAAGGGGATCTGAACACACAGAAACCAAACCTTTACCTTAGCTGTTTCAAAAATGCTTCAGAGATTATATGTACTACCTAGCAAGCTATACTTAAAATTTAGTAATTTATCATTCGTATTTTTTAATAATATGGCACATTTTTGTTGTGCACGCAATATTTGTAGTTTATTTTTTTCATTAAAGATGGCAATTGATATTGTGTATTATTACAACAAAGGAAATAGTCACTAATTTTTCCTTCATGCAAATGAGATTTCCAAACATTAAAGAAATTTGATATTTCTCTATAGATTTCTGATTACTAGTAGTATTCATTGCTGTTTGACTGTGGGGAGAACAGAAAAGGAAGAAACAAATTTACCTTATTGTACTGTACTGAAATTGAACTCAAGCTGTAAAACACAAATACATTTCACTTCAGGGAAAAAAAACCTCAGAGCTGAGAGGCAGGATGAAATATTTAAGAATTATGTAAGAAAAGAAGTGATAACGAATAAAAACACAGTAAAAATATAAATACTGGCCCACAGGGGATACCTAAATCTGCACATTGCACAGGCCATGACACAGTCCTGGGAAATGGGGACGCCAAGGGAAATTAGGACACTTTTTGGGAGGACATGAAGGGAGGCCAGCAGGCCGTGGAACTGCACAGTCACTCCATGGTCACCCCGAGAAGAAAGGTGGAACTGGTGGTTCCAGTTCCTGCTTTGTACCAGGATCCCAAGACTTCAACAAGGAAAGTGGTGCAAAGCAGATTTTGCCTCTTGATGTGCTCTAAGCTCCCTGAATCCCCAAAGAGACGGACACCAGGGCAATGTATAAACGGGTGTATCTCACGTGGTTGGGTATTTTTGACATTTCTGGGGGGAAGTGCTGCCTTCAGCCACAGATTTTTACATAATACAGCATTTCCAAACACGCTTTGATTTATCAGAGGTGACCCCACAGTTCTGCTGGGGGTGGTTCTTGTGCTGTGGATGTTCCAGTGAAATTGCACACAGTGAAATTGCATTTTCATCTGAATCATCCATATTTAAAGCATTTTTTCTTCTCCACTTCCCTAGGATGTGTCTCCACACAAGAGCACTTCCAAGGGTAAAGTTTGGGTTGGATTCCTCTGAAGTTCAGAGCTGCCTTGAACATTTAGATTCAAGACAACAAGTATATCTTGACAAAATATTTCAGTAGATCCAAATTCCAGTTTTTTCAAGAGGTTTGTTAGCCCTTGTGTTGGTCCATTCCTATTTTCAAGACCCACCCCACCCCTCTGTATTTATGTGCAGTTCAGACAGCTTTCAACACAATACTGGGGTTTTTCATACATGTATTAAAGAAAAAAAAAGGCAATTTTAGTTTTAAAATGCAATCTGTCCTTTGTGTAGAACTGGCAACAGCGTGGATGTAAAGCTAAAACGATCAGACCACATAAACTTAATAATGTGGTGCAAAGCAAGAACATTTAATTGATTTACAGTGCAGCTCAATATATAATCAGAGTGCTATGAGCAAAGCTAAAGGTAGCCCATTAGCTCTTGGTGGGCTTTCTCCAGAGCTTCATTCACAAGCCTATTAATTAGCTGGGGTCCTTCAGTGTCCACCATCCAGATTTAAGTCACTTGTTTCCCATTAGTGTGTCCTGTGCACTGCAGGCCCATAAAACCAGGCATTAATACTTCTATCAGCAGGGCTTCTGGAAGTCAGCTTTAATTACTGCAGGTAAAACCTTCCTAATCCTCGCAAACAAAAGTGATTAAAACACAATGAAAGGGAAATTCAGGGCTACTGTTAAACACTGGAGTATGGTATGAGCAAATGCCATAAAGTTTATTCCACTTAATCAGAAAAATCAATATATTTTTTAAAATGTCAGAAAATTACATGGTTTTTCAAGGAAATTCAGACAGTATAGATAAATTTAAGAGCTTTTCAAGTTCTTTGAATGTTGCATTTTTCATCACATACTTTCTAGACTTTGTGATCAAGTCCACATGAAAAATAAGCTAGACCATAGGGCTAAAATTGACAGCGATATTTGCTGTGTCACATGCACAAAGTAATTATATAAAATTATATTTAATGATTTTTAAAATTTAGTTATTTGTTCAAAGTGAATACTTCCATATAAAATAAACTGTATTATTTAATATCATGTTCCTCATATTTGAGCACAGCTTTGGCTTTGTTGCAAACTAGGACCTAAAGCTGCTACTTAAATGAAACAGGTTTTTTTATAACTCAACTAAAGACTGGATTTCGGTTGCAGTGAAAACAACATTTTGTTGGTTCAGCAGTGGGATAAAGTCAGAAAACCTTGCAGATGAAAGGGAGGAAAATGCTTATTGCAACACCTCTGAATTAGAGAGTGCCTTGCATTAAAAGACACTGCTGGGTAGCATTCAGGAAATGCTAAGAACAGGCAAATTGAAAGAGATAAAAATCCATATCCTGCCATGAAGTTTAATGCAGAATTCCATGGAAAACTACCAGGGTGTGCCAGGCTTGGGGCCAGAGGCAGAACTTTTAAAGATACTTTGAAGATGACATCAGATTTTGAGAATCCAAAATTAAAATACTTCACAGTAGTGACTACCATGAAACATTTGGTTACATTTTGGAAACCATGTACAATAAAGCTCTGCAAATTATCGCACAGAATCGCCTTAATCTATTCTCTTCCTTTAAAGCCAATGAAAAGCAGTTGAGAAAAGCCCAATGGTTTCATTCTTGCTGCAGTGTTATTAAGCAAAACACTCAGCAGATACAGTAAATAAAAGTCCCAATTTGGCAGCTGACAAACCTCCCTCACACTCTGCACTGGTACCACAGCTTGGCCCATATATACACATATGTGTGTGTGTGTGTGTGTGTGTGTGTGTGTATATATATATATATATATATATATATATAGAGTGTTCTTTCACATGCAATCATAGCTCCTGCTGACTGAGAGCTTTGAAAATCTCTGGAAGCCTTAGGGAGCAAAAGTTATTAACTGGGGTGTCCTGTCAGGACTGAGACTGAAGGGGAGCTCCATCCTTCCATGTGCCACGTCCTACACCAGAGGTCTGCAGGCCCCTCTTCCAGTGACTGCTTTGCTCAGGAACGCTGGAGAACAGTTGTACTGAACACCCATCTGTTTACAATATGACAGTCACTGCCTCTCAGGATAATAACAGTGAGCTCCAGCAACATCCTCACAGGGAAATACTTCTTAGCAAACGCTCCTGGATGGATTTTGGAAGCTGCTGCTCTTTGCAGTGAAGAGCCAAGGCTACACGTACTATCACTGTTCACAACAAGTAAGATCTAGAACAGCAGATGTTCCTTTTTAGGTGACAGCATGAGCTCTGTCTTTGGGCTTTGAAGTAGAAACCACAGACCCTGAATTAATTCACATAATCATTTTGACACTGCTGAAATCTATATGACACTGATAAGTTGTTTCACTTTTCCTATTCAGGTGAAAGAATCCTGAAGCCTGGAGTAGTTTATGTATGATATCACATGCTTTCCATCATCACCTTCCACCTTCAGCAAAATCATTTACTGTCTTTCATCGAAAGGTTTATTAATTTGATCAAGGGCAAAGGATAGGTAGTATGTTCCACCAGTTAATAAAGTTTATAAAGCACTAGGGGATCTACTTGGATGAGAATCATCACAGAAATGCAAGACTTAATCAGACCAAAACCCGCTGCTAATGCCAGAGAGATGTAAAACTCATTTAGAAATTAGAAGGGGTGGCTGAGCAAGCAGACAAAATTGAAAAGTTTTACTATGAGACACAGGTGCAAAGACTTTTAACCTAAGTTAAAGTTAGGCTTTTAAGGCTTAAACAGAAAGTATCGTGAAATGCATTTGAGGTGAATAGTTGAAAGGATACTCAGACATAAAGGATCTGCTGATTGTAAGAATTTACAAATGGGGGGGTTGGAGGTTCCAGAAGAGAAAAAAAAAATTTGAAAAAATATTTAAACACTGAAGCTCTATCAACATTACGTGCTCTGAATTACAACAGAAGTGACAAATAGAGAGCTCTAAAAGAGCACTGTATAACCCAACAAGGATTCAAAGTGCAACCTGGAAGCCAGTCTGAGCGGGCTCACCAGAGGTGTGGCTGCATGTTCAGAGCGGTTCTGGACTCCCAGTCACACGCACACTCAACAACAACAGATCCACGTGGGTAACAGCATTCATTTGCCAACAAACCAGGGATATTCAAAGGGAGCTAACGAGTGAAAACACTCACTCTGCTGCACTCCAAGATAACTGCCCTGGTTTCGGTGCTGTGGGGGTTTATTTTGTAAATAAATGGGGTGGTGTAACAAGTGTTATTACAGTGCCATCTAGTGCAAACGAGGCCTTGGGATGAAGATGGCAGACGGTGAAATATCCGCACCCAGAGCACCACCACTGCCTGCCCAGGAAGAGGAGGAAAGCCTCTCCACTGGAGCCATGGCAGGTCCTCACTAGGAGTTAGGGAATCTGGCTCAATTAGAAAATTATTTCCATTCTTGCTTGGGGGTGAATTGTCACTCTGAAATCAGTGTCACACATTTTAGGTGTCACAATATTAACTGGATTATGTGCTGGGCTACTTTTTCTCCATCATAGTCACTTGCTTCTTCCTCTGACACACAAGTGAGAAGAGCTTTGTGCTGACAAATCGAAAATGGTCTGAACATGAGCAAAACAGAACTCTGCTTTGCTGGAATGAGAAAAGGCTATGATCAGCTTAACAAGTAATAGTCTGTGAAATGCTACAATTCCCAGTTCAGACAGATGGGTACTCGGGCACGGGCCAGCTTTGTACCTGCAACTGCTCACAGAACAGAGGAAGCCCCTTTCTCTCATGATGCCTGAAATATTGACAAGGTGGTCAATGCATCAGCTGAGAAGAAAAGAGAATCAGTGGTTAACTGAGAGTGTTGCTTCTGCTAAATTCTAAAGTGAACCTCTTAGTCTTAACCTAAGGAGGTTTTGCAGACTCTTTGAGCAGGATGTACAAATCCCAGCTGCTCACAAATCTACAAAGAAAGCCTGGTTAGTTACTGTGGATGCTGGTGACCTTGGGTCATCTCAATCAGATCCTCAGGGGAACTCTCTGCAAAAAGGGCCACTGCAAGGTGCTGCCTTGATTACAGAACTTTCCATTCCATCTTTTGTAAAGACAGATTTGGGCCCAAAACGAGAATGTCTGTTCATATCTTTGCTATGCAAGTGACAAATACTCATTAAATCTGCAGTAGTTTCCAAGTGAACCCTGGAGACAAAAAAAGAAGTTCTAAGGCGCAGCTGCCATTCCAGCTTCAGAGCAGTTTTATTCACTTAACTTCCTTCAAAATTATAGTCTTGTATAAATTTTGTAGGCAATACAGAAAAGCATAAAACTTCCTATAAAAATTATGAGAAAATTGCTTTGTGACACATGAGCTGTCCCTGTTCCCTCCCAGGGAAGAGCACCCAAAATCCATGGATTGAGCAAGGACGGGAGGTGCATTCCACCCAGCGGAGTGGGAACGGGGCTCCCTGCAGGAATGCATGAACGAGTTTCACTCTGGCTACGCCCACTGCCCCTCACTGGTTCATGTCTGACCTCTGCAGCCTGAGAGATACAATCGATCCTGCTCGTTCTACACCAAATGAGAAAATTCCTCTTGGAATCACAAGCCACAAAGGAGGAGCAGCACGCTCTCCTCTCCTGCCTACACACCAATAAGCACCCCCACGCACAAGTGCACTTTATAAGAGAAGTCAATGATGCAATTGCTACCTTCCTAGCAGCCACAATGCATGCAAAAAACATTTTCCATAGTTATTTACTTCCTAAAGTTCTTCGTGCAATGACGATTCATAAAAGTATTGTCTGGGCCCACCATGGCTCTGTTGGATGGTCTCAATGCCCGAAAGCCAAAATAAAGGAGAAGATGTGTTAGTTTGGACCTCTCTGATCCTGAGCTGGCCAGAGACTTGTTTTATGCTCCGGTCAAATTGCATTTGTAGCTCTCCTTCCTGGACGCATGGAAGAAATCCAACATTTTTGTTCTTCACTAGCTCCTTCCACTTAGATATTCTGTATACAGAAGTCCCATATAAATCCCAACCCCTTTGTTTGGCCATTTATGGCTCCCTAGAGTCATATTACAAAAGCTTTGATTAAAATACAAACCAAGTTGAGTAATTGCAGGCTTTTTAATTTTACAGTGTCAGTTTGTCATTGTAATGGATATGTTGGAACATGAAAGTCTCTTAATGAATTAAAGGAAATGCATATTTAGAAGGACTTAAAACTGCCCATGACCAGCAACCTCATATACTCACACAAAAATAAGAGGGGGAGAACAACTTTTCTTGTCAGTGATGCAAACCCCTAATAAAAATGACGAACTGTATGTCCTCCTCATGGCAACTCTCAAAGTGCCCTGAGGCTTCATTAAGCAGAACTCTTGTGCACTTATTTTGAACAGGGTCTTCCATCTCTATATATCCAAAATGCCGAAAAATAAGTTATTTTTACAACAGAGTTGAATAGAAAATAAAAAGGAAAGCGCTTAGTTAATACAGTTTATCCCCTCCAATCTGTAACATCTCAAATTAAAAAATCCTTACACTTCAGGAATGTTTGTTTCCAGGAAGCAGGTGCTTGCTTTCCCTTCTCTGTGCTGTTCATCACTCGGAGTGCGTTTCACAAAAGACACAGTGAAAAGCACACTGCAGCAAAGGTGCTGGAACATCACTTCTATTGTGAAGACCTAATGAGTAGATCTAATCACACTTGGGCTACTCCTCTGATAAGCAGAGCAAACCCAAGTATCATTAAGGAAACTGATAAATTTGTCCTGATGCACACACCAAACATGTAGGAAATTCATTCTCACAGCTGTTGCAAATGGCAAAATCCATGGCTGAGTATTTCTTGTTATTTAAAGGGCAGCTGAGTAAAATAATTGTTATGGATTTACACACATATCACAAAAGTAACATTGGCTGGTAGAGGGCATTTCGTAAAGGAGGGGCCTGCTCCCATCCCATCTCTTTGAATCTAGCAGTCTATAAAAAGAACAACAGGTAACAGCCGATCCACAGTGTCACTGCTGCAGTCACGCCACAGAGCATTTATGCAGCATTGTCAGTACCACTATTATTCATCCCATAACATGGACCAGATGAAATTGAATTTTGTAACAGAACACCTCTTTTTCCTTCCACTTTATGCATGAAAATTATATGCATGTGTGTGCACACAAATGCAAAAATTAATTCAAATATTATCCCTTTAAGGGAAGGTATTTCTGGGCATTAGAAAAGGAACAGAGCTTAAAAATAAAATAATAATAATAAAAAGACCAGAAACAAAATGTTTTTCTGCATATTTCAGAGCTACCAAGACAGGAGCAGAGCTTTTTTTCATGGCTCATTGCTCCCCTCCCAGTGTCTCCTGACACATACACACAACTCGTAAGGATTTCTGAGTTTGGTGGTCTCTGCTTTACATGGCAAAGCAATTTCTGCAGCTGAAAAAAGCAGAAGATAACACTACACTAAGCTGTTTAATGCAGCTGTGACTCTTGCTTAGACATCCTTGGCAATTTGTCAAGTTGCACTGTCAGAATGACTCAATTTTTTCCCTGATTTTAGCTTAAATCCTCAGACGTGCCAAGCACCTGAAATTCGCAATGATTAGAAAGTGGGAAGTATTCAGTAACTGCTCTTGCAGCCCTGAGATCATAAGCCTGCTACACACTCTGAGGATTTTAATAGCTTTTCCCTGGCATTTATGCTCTGACCTTTCAGGAAAGCGCTTTCCACCTCTGAGAGACGCAGCTCTGCTTGGACCTGGGCAAACACAGCAGCAGAGTGACACTGGGTTTGGAAATGGGAAATACACATCCATACTCTGCACCTCCTCCCGCAGGGCTCCTCCCACACTGACTAAGCACACCCCAAGGAGATGCCTTCTGCTGATTTCTACCCACATCCCAAGCCCACCCTTCGGGACTTGCAGCTCTTTAACAGTGCCAACACCACTCCCCCGAGCCCCCAGGTTTTCCTGCAGTTGTTATTTACTCCCAGGGAGGACTATATCGAGAAGGAGCCCAGTTCAGCAAAGCCTTGTGCACCCCTCGTGTGCCCGTGGTCCAAGTAGCTTAGGCGCAGTAAGAGATGGGCAGGCACAGGGAAAGGACCAAGGCTGGACACACGGGGTTCTGCCAGACCATCAGACTCACTACCACCTTACTCAGGGCAACTGATCCTCACCAGGCTTTTGTCCACAGAAATGTCCCCATCCACACCTCTTACACCAAATAATCTGAGCAAAAGCTATTCATTGCAGTGCTTGTCATTCATTGCAGTGCTTGTCAAAAGGAGCCCATCACAACCACTAATTTATAACTCTTGCAAAAATATCTCAGTTCCCCAAGTATGTTTATTTGGCAAATAACTTGCAATATGCAAAGGAAATAAATATACTTTAATAAATTTATCTCCCTTCACTTGAATATTTTTTTGCTAAAAATCAGCCCTTTTCCCAAAAGCAGTATGTGTTTGATAAGTGTAAAATTGACTCTGCTTCCCTTTTTAGCAAAGGGATGTGTATTAAGAAATAAAAATGCAAACAATTGTTCCTCTTGCTTGCTATTCATTGCTCAGATACTGAAAGTGTCTTTATGAATAACATGAATTGATGTTCTTGTCAGTAGCAACAATATTTACAGAACGTATGTTACATTGAAGATGAAATTGAAAGTAAAGATGAGATTGTACTAAAAGAGACATCGAAACACGCAGACTATCTCACCCTTGCAAAGACTGCTCACCTTTGGACAAGATGTTTTCCTCAGTATTCAAAAACCTTTTGTATTTGATGTTGACTATTTAAATCCATCATTACCTGTCAAAGTGGGTCTCTGCAAACATTTGTGGTATCCGAAGGAAATAAACAGCGAGTTATTACAAAGCATAGCAACAACCTGGGGTATTTCATAAGCTACAGAAAGTTTCCACCATTCGGTTTAGGATGCTCCTTGTGAGAAACACAGAGAAAATGTTCTGAAAGGGAACTACAGAACTATTGGAGCTCGCCTGATTCCCTGAAGTCTTTCGGTGCACCTCAGGAGCTCCTGCAGGCCCCACCAGCACAGCAGCTTTGTGCCCAACACTACCCATAAAACTGACACAGAGCTGATCACAGAGCAAACTGCAAAGGTCCCATCAATACCACTGAGCACCAGGTGAAATTTCTTCTGAATAAATTTATGTCCACCATTTTCAAGGTGGGAAAACTATGGTGTCAATTCCTTCCAAATATTCTCCTAAAAAAGTAACTCCCTAACTCATGAAAGGAGAAGAACAATGCATCCGGCACATAGTGGATAGAAAATGATCATGTTTTATTATTCACTTGGAGATCAATAAATACACCCCCCATAGCCATTGAAAGCTCAATCAAAACTCACAACTCATAAAATCCAAATTAAATTTCTTTTTTTTTCCATGCACAGAAGCATAAGGCACCAAAATATACCACCAAAAAAACCCCAAGAGTGAATCTAGACTGGTTTTTAGATGCTCTTTGGCCAAGGAAACAGCAGAGAGAATTCCAGAGCCAGACACCTCAAAGCAGCGTATTTTGTCAGCAGGGCTCTCCCCTCTCTCAAGGAGAAACCAACCCTCTTCCCAAAGGAAGGAGGGAATCATTCAGGAGATTGTGGAGGAGCCTTGCATAAACCCACTATAGAGAAAAAGAAGTGTAAAATAGACCCTTTAACACAAGTATTTTGAAATTATGGACTCGCTGACACAGGCCACTTAACAGAATTTACACAGCAGTTGTTAACAAAATACACCCCTGGCTAAGCAACTCCTTCTACCCCAAAATACCTAAGCCAAGGAATAGAGTGTGACGAGTAAAATATATTAATTAGGAAAAAAGCACCAAACAAAAAACCCGACAACAAACCCAAACAAACAAAACAAAACCAACAAAAACTCCAAAACCAAACCAAACAAAACAGGATACCTGGAGAAAGAGGGAAGATGTAATTAGTATTTTCCCACATATTTAATCCAGAAAAAAAGAAAAACTATTTCAAAAGACTGCTGCGAATTTAAAAAATATATTTTAAAAAATCCTAATGGTGCTGAGTATATGCAGTAGGGACCAAGCATGAAAGGAGAGTTGATGCTTTTAACAGGTTTTTCTGTAACAGGTTCATTCAAAGCAGACAATTATGGAAATAAAAAGAAGGAATACTCTGTGGAGGAAAATACTTCTCTCTCACAGAAGTGAAAATGAAAACAGTATTAATCACATGCCTCTAGAGAATTTGGTATTAAGCACTACTAGTGACAAAGGAAAAAAACCCCAATAATTTAAATGTATTTCAGCTATGATACACACCCATTAATATTCTTTTTTCTCAAATTTTACATCTCTCCTTCCTTTCTGCAATGAAATCAGAAAATGGCTTATGGGGAAGGATGGAAGGCAAAAAAAGGAAATCAAATGGAATTGCAGCAGGTAGGTAAAAATCAAGCCATGCTTTGAGCCAAGACAACTTTTTGAATTTTGCATAACTGAAGAACTGTGCCATGATTTTGGACAGATTTGCTGATGAGTATATTCCAAAAGCCAAGCAGAAGATGCATAGTTACCCAGAAAATAATAAGTGGTCCTAATTTTTCCATGATACTGAAGTTGTCATCCTACTAAATGCAAAATTTTATAATTTTTGGTGAAAAGGCACTTTTTTTTTTTAATGGATAATTCTAAATTTCAAGCTTTTCTGCCCCCAGTTTACAAAACTGGCATCAGCAGACTCACACAGCTCATGGCAGTATTTGGGAAACCAGGCTGATGCCTAAGAACTCTCCCTTTTGTCAGAGGCAAAGAATGTAATTGTCTTCTCACTGCACAGTGAAACGAGGTGCTGTCGATGGTCAGACACCTACAGTCAGTGCAAGAAACAAGAGAGCAACAGCAGAAAAATCATTCCATTTTTTTATAATAAAACTGAAACAGCCAAACTGCCCTTAACTGGAGGGATAAAACTCCACACAGAGCCGAAGATTCAAACCCCCTTTGGATGGAACAGTTGATAACCATACTCCAGTAAAAATGCCATTCTGTTCCTACCAGCACTTGGGACAACGCTGTTCAGGGACTCCCCCTTTCAGTTCCTCCAGCAAGGTGCTGTGTCTCAAAACCAGGTCACACTCATCCCTTCCACCAGCCCTGCTGACACACACACACAGCAGCTCTCACCCTGCACAAGTGTGGCCCCTGTTCACATCCCATCCCTTGCTCTGGATCCAGAGGGATACACGTGCCTGAACCTCCTGTCTCCTTCCCACCCTGCTCTTCGAGTTACCCAGCAAAGGGACAGTTTGTTCATGGAACCATCTCCCTTCCAGAGCTGCTCCCTGGATTTTCAACAAACTTCCCCAGCAGAGACAGCTCAGTGGCCTTCCTCAAAACTCTCCTCTGATGCCCAGGGCAGACACACGAGTTTGGAAAAGAGGTTTTCCTGAGTAAATATTGGACATTGTTCAAAAACCAGTTCTTGCAACAAAGAACACAACCACTAATTTAGGAATATGTTTCTGTTTTATCAAACCCAATATCTGCTTCCTAAAAACGATTCCCCTCCCACCAGGCTGCTGACCGATGTGTTCTGTTTCTTTTCACTGAAACTCATGAGCATGCTGTGTTTTCACGTGGAGATGAAAATTGGAAAATAGGTGTACAGGTTTATTCTGTCATCTTGACAATCTGATTTTGCCTTGTGATGTTTTAATCCACTTTCCACACTTTCAACATTAACAACTTCTGACAAACTTTTCCTCACCCTTGAAGACAACATCTTCATAAATGACCTCACACTTTGTCTGAGGCTTGGAACATGAATTTATTTCCTTTTATCACTTAGTGCTAAAAAGGAAGAAAATGAACTATTATTAAAAAGGGCTTTCCTCCCCTTCTTTTTAATTCTCCTTAGGAATAACAGTTTCTTTTCCTTTTATCTTTTCCTTCTGAACTACAGGTACAATCCTATTATATCACTTGCTGATGCCTTTAAGCACACTATTTCAGCTCAAATGCATTCCTCAAATCAATGAAAATGAACTAAATTAGTACCTACAGGCAAAATAAATTAAATAAAATGTACAATAACACAAGTCTTAAATGTTCTCCTTTGCGCAAAAACAGTAATATTCAGTGACTGAGACTCAAATAAACAATTTTGTGCCGCTAAAATGAAATATCCATATTTTCAATTTTTTTCTTTTTAAAATTTAAGATTTTTTTTCAGTGTCAGTATTCCAACAGAAAAATGTAACAATCTATTTTCCTACAGAGAAAAGTAAGGTAGAGAACCCTCACTTATGTTTTAAAGAATTACACCACTGACAAAAATACTGCTTTTCTAGGACCTAAAAGTGAATTTCTTTCTTTACCCACAGAAGAAAACAAAATCTGTGGAAAAAGGGATCCATGCTGATTCACACCCAAGGCTGTGCTACCAATATGGTATTTTTAGGAGCAAGAATTGTACACATCCTGGTCTCTGCCCGGAACATGAGTAAGGATCTGCATTTCTGATACCATTATCCACAAGAAGCAAGGCCGAGCACACATCCACATTTAAAATGGGACAGTGAATATTCAGTAACACTGTCACCTGTGATTTTTCTAGATGAAATTAGGATTTGTGCCAGTTCTTATTGCCAAGTGTTCAGGATCACCTCCAACATCCTTGCTTACAAAATCTGAACTACGTGTTACGAACCTTTCCCATCTAAACCACAACCAAAAAACCCCACCCTGATTCAAAATAAAGGTTCCCTGCATTAGAAGTTCCTAAGAAGTCAGATAAAGAAATTGTGGAAATGAATTTTTGACAACTCCTATTTCTACAGCATTAACAATCTAATCTGTGTGGTAGCCACAAATCCAACAGGAACTGATTATTTCAGGGAGTGACAAGGCTGCATTAGTGCCATTAATGGCATGGACTCCTAGGTCTAGATCAGGCAGGAGTTCCAAGGGATATTTCACAGTTCCTTCTCTCTTCTTCCAAATTATCTGAAGGAAAAGGGGGTTAAGGTTCTGCTAGAATTAATTTTTCTTTGAAAAATAAGGGATTTGAGAATACAGGACAAAAATAATAACAAAAAAGCTTTCAGACTTGCTTTCCTGTGCTCCTTTCTGCCTAAAGCCTACCTAATTACCCCAGCCACTAAGCACCTCACGATTTTTCATGTATTAACAAGGAACATTCCAGATGAGACCCAGAGGCAGAGTAATTTGCCCAAGCTGCCCTCGAGCCTACGGATTTCTCAAACTCCAGCCTAATTCCATGACCAACAGTCCCATCCCCTGGCTTTGCAACAGCTGAGAAGCCAGAGCACATTTCAAAAGCTCATTTTAAGTTTGATGTTAGCCCAGCTAATGCTGCCTCCAAGACAACTCACGTTCTGAGCGTGTGGGGAACCTTGCGGCTGCCAGGCTGAGCTGCTGACACGTCCCCAGAGCCCCCGGGCAGCCCGTGGGGAGCTGGCAGCTCCCCGTGCCCACAATTCATCCCTTGGCTGCCCAACAGCGCCAGGTGCTGGGATAAACCAAAAACACATCCTGGCCAAAGGGACACCTGCTCACAGGCAGGCCCCAGATGAAACCTCACCACTGGAAGGCCTTCCTTTTGAATTGAAAAAGGACGGGTTTTGTGGGCAGCTATTTTTAAACTTTTCCTTTCAAATACCCATGAAAGCATCTACTAATTTCAGATGATGTCACACACAGAAAGTGAGTGAGCACACTTTTTTCCCTAAGATTTGAAACAGACTAAAAAGAATAATTATTTCCTCTTATTTTTTAATGAGAATTGCCAGCCCCTCAGCAGGTGGAAGGACACTGCCTGCAGGAGCTTTTTTGTTGGCGAAAAACTTGGTTCATATAATCAGCATGGTAATTAGCAAGCTCTTTGCTATTAAAAGGAACTCATTACTGCTATATTTTGCTGATTGATCCATACTCATGAAGTAATTTAAAAATGTAAAAGGCATTTTGTGAGCCACTTAAAATCTTCAATATGAATATTGAGACAATGTAACTGACAGTTGTCTTTGACTAAAGTTCAATCTATAATTCTTCAGCCATTCAAGCAAATCCACAGGGAACCGGAAAATGAAAATAATTCCCTAAAGTCATATATTGTTCTGCGCTACTTGTCAGAATTCCTTTGCAAGGGATGGGGCCTCTGTATCAAGCAAAGGCTCACCTCAGACTCTGTGACATTTTTAGAGGTGATCTTGCAATCAAACAAAGAGGCCAAGTTCCTACTCAACTCGCTGGAGTCGCTGCATTGCCCTGGCTGACTCTGACCTCGCTGCTCTTTGCCCTCAGGCTCGAGGGAAGCTTGCCCTGCCCATGAGGTCACATGGGGAGATGGCCCTCCGAGAAGCCATTTGAAGGGGAAATCACCTTGACTCAAAATTAACGATTAGCACGGATCTGAAACTGTTGTAGGATGAGTTACTTTCAACTTTAGACCCTCTGCCAGGTTTTCTCATGCTTCAAAAAGACCTGATAAATTATCCAACAATTTCTAATATTGAAATGCCAAGAGGAGGGAGAAGAATGAGGGAAAGATGACAAGAGGGTGGACACATGTTAACTGTTCAAAGAATTTCCCTTATTCAGGGAAATCTTGAGTGAAATTCTGCCTCCAATTAAGCCAACATACAGCTCATTGAACTCGACAGTGCCAGGATTTCATCCTTGACCTGCTGCCTTGAACTCCATCCTTTAGTGCTTCTAACAAACAGCCTGTTCCTTTCCTCCTGACCAGCTCAGGTGCCGCTTCATTTCCAAGCTGGCTGCGGCTCTGAGGCTGACACTGTTCTTTTAGGCATAAAAAAAGAATTGCCATGGCAATGCAATCTGCTATTTATAGGCTCCACTACAGCCCCAAATTATTTTACAACCCAAAAGGACATCACTAGTCACTGAAACAGATACTTTTTTTGACAGGGATCATAAGTAACTGTGGCTGGCCCATGCACTCGCTACTAAAGTAAAAAGCAGACTTCAGTGAGAGCTGGGCTGGCCCTAAAACCATGCAGCATGGTCACCCAGCACCTGCAACAGGAAGGGAATACACATTTCAGCTCAGACATTCTTGACTGTTCAAGATCTGCCCCTGCCCTGGAGGGAGAAGGACCACCACACCCTGTTCCTGTATTTCCGTGTAAATGTGATGGGCACTTGATGGGGACGAGTGATTTCCACAACTCCGCCGGGCGATTTTCATTCCATGCTCCCACAGGCAGATTTTCCTGCCAGCACTAACGCTGCCAATGTGCTGTTCAGAGCAATTGCTTTAAGATAATGAATTTCAATATTTAAAGATCTATTTCCCTTCTCTATTCCTTCCCATTTCCATATTTTGAAGATGAAAGGATTATGCTATTTCAGCCTTTGCTCTTGTTTTTTTAGTGTATTAAGTATTTTTAGGCTCTTTTTTCCACCCACAAAAATAAGTGCTTATAACATTCATTTTGCTTTAAGAAATTTATTCTTGCTTTCAAGCTGCGGAAACAACTCTTACCAAGTATTATTTTTATCTTTCCTAGAGATGGATGATTTATTTTTAATTGCTTCTTTAGGTCAGGATGCTGCTTACCAGTGTGCCTGCATTTACTGTGTTCATTAATTTAAGCTTTTTTAAAAAGTAATACGTCAAATCACTTTTTTTCCTCCTGGAAAGGGAAATCATGGTAGATAAGAGAGATCAATTATTAATCAGCATTAACCAAAAGTAAAAAGAAAACAAACCAAGAAGCATCTTAAAGACTCGAGTGCTCTGGAGTGAATGAATTTATACCAGGTCGTACTTCTCCAGCAGAAGCTCTCCTAGGAAATCAAAGCACAGGGAGATGGAGGTCTAATCCTCCTGTTGAGGTCCTCTGTTTTTATTTCAAGACACAAAACAAAAATCCCACTTAAAATTAAAAAAAAATAAGGAAGAAGGAAAAAAAGAGAAGTAAACAAAAAAGAGAAAGAACAATCTCCAAGGTTAGACAAAGATGAACATGAAAACAGAGACCACAGCCTGCTCTTCAAACTATTAAACTCCAGTTAATCCCAATCCAGCTGTCCATCCCCTCCAAGTTAATAAATGAATATATTCATAGAAGTACAAGATCCTAAATCCAGCAAATAAAATGTATCACCTATAAAATTGCAAACAAATTCACCCTTTTTAATTTCCTGCCCTTTAATTTAACAAATATGAAAAAAGCACATGTAAAATCTCTTGAAAAAAATCTCTGCTTCTCAGTTCTACATATTTATTTCATGGAGCACAGGAGAGAGCCCATAAACATCCATAAAATGATTTATAACCTGTTCCGCTATGAAGCAATGTATTGAAAAAAAAGCCAGTCCAGAACTGCCTTGAAAATGTGAATCAGTGATCCAGTATTCCCTATGTTTTATAAAAGGCACAAAAATAGCTTTGAACTCTAACTAACACTACTTTTGTCTATTCATTCTCTGTTTGGGAAAGTAAATTTGGGCACGATAGTATAACTACTGCACTGTGCTGAAATTCCTGCCAGAGAACAAATTCAGTGAAGAGACAAGAGTTCATCTATTTTTACAAATAAATATAGTTAGTATAACAAATAAAAAATGCCATGTATCATCAGACACCCAAGAAAAGAGTCCACAAACCACGCTGAAACTTTTCTTGATAATCACCTTCACTTGGAAGAACAGCATCAACCCTAGAAATACAGCCACTTCTAATCCTGGGGTATGCTGCTGAGCACCAACACGTTCTCATCACTTCCATTTCCCTGAGATCTGCTTCAGATCACATCCCTGGAATCCTATCATTTGGAAGTCCTCATCTATTATTTCCTCCTTTACTATACTTTTGAAAACAAAGTAATGGGGAGGTGTTTCTTTGAACCAAGGACAAGGCTGTTACGGAATCAGGGTGACCCCATTTTAACAATGTAATCAGAACTTATTGCTTTCTTTTCCTTTCCTTTCCATTTTAGTCACTTTGGTGCCATAGGCAGTTTTTGTATTTCTCTAAGAAACCTGGTCAGTATATTCTACAGGATCCATGGATTTAGTCCAGTTTCCCAGTATATCTTGTGTTCCTCTCAGACTCATTTTCTGCCTGGTTTTAACTGTTTGTCTCAGAACGGGCAAGTCCCTTCCTTAGAAATGTCACTCATGGGCCTTCATTGCTCTGTGAACCAACGCTGACTTTGTGCCAGCAGTCTTGTTGTTTTAATAACTAATTTATTCATTACTCCAGGATAAAGTGGCTTCTATTATCAAATGAGTCTACACTGAGCTGAACTGATTTCCTCTCTTATCACAGAGCTCTTATCTCACAGACCCGACCTTGTGGGCAGAAGTCAACCTGTACCAACACCCTGTGAGTCAGAACTGTCCCCAGTGAGGCTGACAAATCCACTCTAAGGGACCACTAGGAGCTGTACCTTACCTTGGGGATGCATTCCAGTGTGACACTGAGGTCAATTTTCCTGCACAGACAAACCTGAGGAAGATATTTCAGTGAAGCTTATGATGCTGTGTTAAAGAACCAAAGAGAATCACCCTGTTCACACTTTTAAAAGCTTCTCTGCTTTATAGTGTCCCTAGAGTGAAATTCTGAAAATACAAAGCAGTATTTTAGAGCCTGAGTTTTTTCCTGTCTCCAACATCTTTGCTGTGTCTGGCAACACGCTGGATAAAGTGAGCCCAGACAGAACACAAGGCAACTCCTGTGCTCTGACATATTAGGTATTTTAAATTTAGATAATAAATAAACTATTGCTCGTCCTGCTACACTACATTCATGGCATTCTTTTCATGTTATTTTTGATATTAAAGAAGGTCGTGTTATTTTTGTAAAGATTTTATATGTGCCCCATTTAAGCTAACAATGGCAAAGGAACCAATCTGTCTGGGATCAGTGGAACTGAGAGCTCTGACTTTCCATTGCTTCCATTCTGGGCTGTAAACTGCCTGCCAGCGTTTCACCTGATCCTCTGGCACCTCTTTATGCCCTTAATTTTCAGGACAGGTAGCAATATATTCTTTTTAATGACACAGAATTAGAGAGAGACACTGTGAAAACTAGACCCTTTTATAATACACTTTCTTTTGTCTTTTCAGACTTCAGTAAACAAGTGAAAAATTTCAAATTCCTTCTCTTCACACAATGTATTTTCACCACACTTTGACCCTGTTCAGCGTAACTGCAATAGCTAAAGTGAAAAAATAAACAAAAATGAAGAGCCTGTAGCACCATACAAAAAAAAAAAAGGAGAACTAATATGAATGGAAAGGCAGTACCAGGCCTCCTTATTCTAGCTAATACAATTATTGTTTAATGACAATAATTCATAGCTTAGTAAGACACACAGAGTTACCACTGACAGCAATGCAGGTTCCTGTAGCAGAGGACAAAATTATATACGAGCATTTATGTGCAAACTGCAAAAATTAAGCACTGCAAAAACCACCCTTTTTCCACCTTTCCTCTCAGATAATCCCAGCCCAAAATCATTAAACTAATCTACATCTTTGGCTTGAGAAAAGTAAAAACCCTCTGCAATTAGCCATTTCCTCTGAATGAGCTTTGAAGCATAATCTGCATTTTTATTCACATCAACTTCCTTTGCTAAATACACAGGGATATGTTTCAATAACTGAAATCAGTGCATTTGCTCTCGATTGCACTGCTCAGTTCAGAGCAGTGTTTATTTAACTGAACAAGCATCCCACAGCAACTGGTGACAACCGAGATCATCATCTGACACCCCTGAGACTGACCCACGGACACGCGCTCACTAAACTGTTTGGAAAGGTAAGTTTGGCAAATTGAGAGAAACATTTACACACTCAGTGACTCAGAAAGAACTTTCTACTTATGCGGGCAGGGGCTCTGTATAATAAAATTACTATTTCCTGTATCTGCTGAAAGTCTCATGCATCCCAGTATCCCATGGACCTATTTAACACACACAGTGCACCATTACACTTTGATCACCCACTATATATCCATTCTTCTCCTATCACTTCTGATGAAAAATCTGTAATTTCTGGTAGAAACATTTAGTGTGAATCTTTAAAAGTTCTTGTACTTTATAATATTAAGTTCCACCCTAACTTTAAAAAAGTTTTCTAATTTTTTCCATATTATATTCTGATTTTTCCCTCAGTAAAGAATGCTTTGTAAGTTTGCCTCAGCAGCTTTCATTAGTATACGTCTATTTCTTGCACCGAGGGTCACTAAAAGTATGAAAATATGAAATATAACCAATCTAAAAACTTGGAGTAACTCCCTTGGGAGCCATTAGGAACAGCCTCAGTAGCATAATTATTCTCATAACTAAGCACAAAAAGAGAAGAAAAGGCTTTTATTTATTCTTTCTATATATAAGGACAGAAAATAAAGGCATCACATAAAAAACCAAGCAGATGATTTAAAAAGAGAAATCTTTTGCATTATAGGCAAGTTCCCACAAGCTACTGTTGAAGCAGGTGCTTTAAAATAGCCATAAGATCATTTAGGTGATTATGACAGTGGGCAATTAGCTCAATTCAGGCACAGGTTCCACACTTAGCACACGCAGAGATCAAACTGCAGTGTGAGACCAGGGCCAGCGTTCTGTTCTCAGCACGGTGTTTTTAAACTGGCTGATGTCCCCCACAGTAACACAGACCTGCAGCAGCCCAGCCCAAACGAGGGAGGAACGCACTCGGCAATGTTACAATTTATTGGAGAATCAGCTCCTGCAATTCAACTTAAGCATCCAGATGAGAAAAGGCTACGAGCGAAGCCTCTGCACAGCAATTGTAAGGGGGAGGAAAGGGAGAAAGTTATGACACGGGGACACTTTCATTGCATTAGCTCTTAATGGCGTGGCTCTGTATTGCCAACAGCTCCGAGCATCACAAAAAAGCTCTTCCTTTGCCATTATCTGCTTTATGCTGGTTTAAAGCTGGTTTGAAGCCAAGGTTCAGCAACCTTGCATAAGGGAAAAGCTTACAGGAGAGCACAATGGTGATCAAGATCTGTACTACACACCATAAAACTGAGACAAAATGATTTCCTTTGTCACTTTTTTAATGTCGCCCTCCTTATTCTGCCACTTCACCAAGGTTTCATAGTGACATATCTACACCCACAGTAGCAGGTGAGATTTTTTGGCCCTGCACCAAGCAGCAAGCTTTGCTCAGGTGCTACTATTCCCTTTCCCTGCTTCTGCTTTTTTAGTCCTAGGAAGATGGCTATTCTGACAAATCAATTATTTATGGTCCTCTGAAATGTTATAAATACTCTATTTCTGTAAGCTTTGTGTTTTATTGTGCAGCTAGGGGAGATTTGCTATCAGCCTCAGAAGAGTGAGTTGTTACAGCATGTACTGCTAAAGCTTTAAACAACACCCGGGGTTTGACCAACCAAAGGCAGGGCAGTGACACTCAGCAAACTGGGAAGTGGCACTAACTCCTAATCCCTTCCTGTGCACAGCTCTGGGGAGAATTTCTTGTTCCCACCTCCAACAAACATTGGGGCACCAGGCACGAGATGGAGTTCTTCAAATGTATTAATTACAAGAAATACATAAGCAGAGCAGAAGCAGCTGGGATTTCCCTTTGTTCAGCCTTTCAGTTTTTAGTCAAAGATGGTCACGAAGTTGAAAAGTTTTGTTTCCATCTTCAGGTGTCATAAAAAGCAAACAATATGTAGTAGCGGAAGCCAGATGGGAGCCAAACACATGCCCTTCAAGAAGTGTCAGGGATTTTTCATGAAATGTGGAGAGAGAGAACAAGAGGAAGGGAGAAAATATTCTCCCTCAAACTGACATTTTGATGATGCTCCAGGCAACTTCATTTGGGCTTTAGCTGCAGCCTTGCTGAGCAGCCTCTGATGCTGCCCCAGGCAGTTCTCATCCAGCCTTTGGCTTCTGCTTGGTCAGAAACCTTTTGGTGCCATTTCTGATTTGCGTGAGATCCTACCAATTTCGCGCATATATATATATGCAACTCTTTTTGTCCATCTCACAATTATGTAAATCTTTGATGTAATCTTAGGCTTGGTCTTTTAATTTAATTTACTTCAATGGGTTTTTTTTTCTTTCCTCTCTACAGCTGACTCAGAAAATCCCATTCTTTCTGCCCAATGGAATGCTTCATGTGTTTTGATTTTTCTTTTTTTTCTTTTTTTTTTTTTAGAGTGGAGAAATATGTTTTCTTTGTATTTATCTCATTTTATACTCAAAACGTTGAGTGCATGTTTGTCAGAAACAGATATTCCATGCCCTTCTGCTCCAGGCAATTTATCTTGGCCTTATCGAGCAGGGCTGTAAGAGATTTAGAATAAGATGGCTGCTGAGGCTGGGAACACCTGCTGATTACTCCTGCATTAACAGAAAGAGCAGCAAAAAGCTGCCAGCCGATCTCTTCTTCCCTCATGATACTTGAACTTAGTTCTTCCTTGACTGCAGAAGACCTGAATTTAGATTAGACTGTAGCACATCATTTCAACTAGTTTGAGTAGGGGGAGAGAAATGTTTGACCAATCAAATATTCCTAGACTTTTTTTTCTTCTCATTTTTACCGTCCATTTTCATTCCTCACATTTCATACACATTCCTTTTGATCACACCCTGTGACTTTTCAAAGCGACAGACCAACTTCAAAGAACATTCAAAGAATGTCTAACTATCAAAAGGTCTCCATAATTTTAACCTTAAACAAACTGCATTGCATACACAAATCTATCTCAGAATTTGTATGACAGCCTCCCCAGTACCACACGACGAGACCAAAATCACTGTAGTGGACATTAATTCTGCAGAGGAACCACTGCAGACATTTGGAGCTGCTCTCAGAGTAGGGTGCACTTATCTAAACAGCTGATGAACAGCAACTGCTGTACTAACAACACTCTACAGGTGAAGTTTGGTTGTTTTTCTTGGGTTTCTTATTTCTGAACAAGCTTATTCAGGGAGAAAAAAAAAAAAAGATCAACAACGCAGAACCAAGAAGCAAATGTAAACCCTAAAGTTGCAAGTTTAGTAGCACTGAATTTTCAGAGCATAAAAATGATGCAAGATGACAAAGAACTCAAGGAAAGATAACATTCTGGTGAGATCAAATTGCCTGGGGTGACCAACATCTTAGCAAAAAGCCATCCAAGTTCTGCAGTTTATCTCTAAGGAAAACAAATATGAGAATGAATTCTACATGGAGAAAGACACTGAATATACCCAAAAGCATTACAGTACTTTTCATCTACTTCATAATGCTGCAGCCCTGACATCTTGTAGCTTTTGTATTAATGCAAATGAACTTTTAACTTTAAGAGGACAAGAACATTAAGCAGTATAAATTTTCATGAGGCTAACGCTCGTATGAATGCTCAAAAACAATCACAGAGGTCTATTTGGATGGTTCACACAATGCCACACTGGCATTTTACTTTCATGTTTGGCTGGAAAACGCTCAGTATTGATGCTCAGTAACATAAGGTGAACAACAGTTCTCAAAGAAACACCCACACACCAGAATTTGCTTAGTCATTTTGAAACTAAAATTATTCTTTTTTGAACTCTGATAACAGAATGTAGCTCCTTTTTGCTGTAATAATTTAATGTTTTATTTGTGTTCTAACCGCGCTGTAATTTGAATTCAGTCTTATGTCTTTAAAAAATTTACAACCGTTCTTTCCCAAATAATCATAGAATGAATGTTAAGGAATTGAAAGGGACCTTAAAGATCATCTTGTCCCATCCTCCCCTGCCATGGGCAGGACACCTCCCACTAGCCCAGGTTCCTCTAAGCCCCTTCCAGCCTGGCCTTGGACACTTCCAGGCTTGGGGCATCCACAACCTCCCTAGGCAACCAGTTTCGGTGTCTCACCACTCTCACAGTAGGGAATTTCTTCCCAATATTTAATCTAAATTTTTCCTTGTCCTATAGCTACTGTTCCATCACAGTCCCTCATTTTGTCAAAAAGCTCCAGAAGTAGCAAGCACATTTTGCCAAACGTCTCTGGGAACAGCCCCCAGTCAGAATAATGTATTGTTTGGGATGAGGCCACAACTGCCACACAGCTCAGCTGGGTTTGCAAATTCAAAACTTGCATCATTACCAAAACCCAGAATCCTTAAAAAAACTTCACAAAAAAACCCACAAAAAATCCCAAACCCCACACCTGCTAACAAACCCTTCTATAAATATTAACCCAAATCCTCCCTTTCATGGTGAAGCACAAAATACCTCCTTTAGCTCTACTAGCACTTACTCAGTTGGGATCAGATCTCTCGTGTGATCTCATGGTGGTCTTCAACACCCTCACAAGGAGGAGCAGCAACAGATCTTTTCCTTCTTGTGAGCAGTGACAGGACTTGAGGACATGGCTGGGAGCTGAATCAGGGAACATTTAGATTGTATAGCAGGAAAAGGTGGGCAACCCTAAGTGCGGCTGGGCACTGGAAGAGGCTCTCCAGGGCAGTGGGCACAGCTCCAAGCCTTGTCTGAGCTCAAGAAGGGTTTGGACAATGCTCTCAGGCACATGATGTGACTCGTGGGGTGGCCTGTGCAGGGCCAGGAGCTGGACTCAAGGATCCGTTTGGGTCCCTGCCAACTCAGCACGTTCTGTGACTTCATGGTAACAACTTTGCAATCTGTTAGGGAATAGAAAAAAAGATGATGTTTCTGTAGCTCTTTTCCTCCTAAATGCTGATTGTGAAACTCGTGCTGTCAAAATGGCCTTCCCAGTTTTCTCCCCTCCCTACCTGAATATTGTTTATTTCCACGCATATATTGAGTGATAGCCCCCATAGTTTCTAAGAAATTACCTTTGCTCCAGCATATAATTATGGTGCCCTTTAATTACTGCATCACCAGTGACTACAGTAACTAACAGTACAGTGAACTGAGTTGGGTAAATCATTATCTACTCAGGCTTAGATGTCACAAACGTGCTGGGAAAAAAATAAATTATAGATCAATAGTACTGGAACTGGAATGATCCATCCCACTTAATTAGAACTACCATATTTCAGTACAGTTAACCACAGTTAAAAAGAAAATGAAAAAGTCAACCCCTTAAATAAATCTTAATAAGGCCAGTCCTTAAACTACCATTCTGCAGAGATGGGGGGAGGTTTAATGCACAATCATAAAATAATTTAGTAGCAATATCATTAGCAACAGCTGAATTTCAAAATAATGGTTCTTCATACAGCCAGTATGAACCACTGAAGCTTCACAGCCTTGCATGAAGGGACCGGGCAGGGCAGCTGGGAAATTGTTGTTAGATTTCTAGAGGATGGTTCAGCTTAAATATCTTCAAATATATCTCTGTGTCAAGTTTATCCTGCATTTTGAGAAATTTTTAGAAGCTTGAACTGGTTAAAAGGGGTGACTGGAGCAGGTACACATCCACCAGTGTATCCATCTGTACCGAACTAAAGCATGCCACTGGAAGCTGTAACAAATCAAGCATGAGACTGCCATCATAAAGTAAAATAAACGTAAGGAAAAAAAAAACCCCAAAACTAAAACAAACCACCAAAAAACTCAACAGTTATTTATTTATTTGCTCCAGTCATTAGTGGAAGAGGGGCTCTCTCCTTTAGCCCAGCGTGATCTACCCACACGATGTATCTGTGATACAGCTGCTGTCCCCTCAGCCTTACCATGAACCCCCACCCCCAGAACAACCCCTGCAGTGCATTCGGTTGTTGTCAAACTTGCTTTGCATTCTCCAACTGGACGTAAAATCTATCCCTCGCCAGCTTCTTATCACAAGCTGAAAAATATTAATCTTTTCCCAATTTGAAACTGATCCAGGACTACCAAAGACAAAAGAAAATTTAAATGATTAAGCTAAGGAAAAGAGAAAAAAAGAAACAAAAGGGGGCAAAAATCACGCACTGCACTAGAAGAAATAATAAAGGGCATGTATTAACCTAAAAGCAATACACTTCTCTTCTAAGTACTGTTTTTACACAGCTCAAAATCACACCCTAAACACAGCAAGGAAAAAAACACTTTGAGTCCTTCAAGGCGTTTCGGGGTCGCATTGCTGTGTGTAAAAGTGTCCGCGTCCCGCAGGAGAGGCACGGAGCGCTCGCGTGTCCCCACAGCGCTGCACAGACCCTGCCCCGACGTGCTCGGCCTGACTCGGACCCTCTAGCGGGGATCAGCACCGGGCAGTGCGGGACGGCACCGCGACACACGGACAGCGCTGCCAAAGCGCCACAGAAACACCTCAGCGGAGAGCTGCGCCAGAAGAGAACAGAAGTGTGCTGAAAGGGAAAAGGAAAGGAAAAGGAAGGGGAAGAGAAAAAAAAAAGTAGGGAAAAAAAAAGGAGGGGGGGGAGGGGAAAAAAAGAAAGCAAAGAGGAAAGAAAAAGGAAAAAGCAGCCCCCAAAGCCCTTTATTGTGCACGGTCCCCTCACGGCACCCGGCTCCGCGCCTGCGTCACCCCCGCGCACCGGCGCGTGACGTCACTCCCGCGCGAGACCGCGGCGCCGTGACGTGTCGGGGCGC
>VZTA01018159.1:72085-239735 GCA_013398855.1 Mohoua ochrocephala
CCGGCCCGGCGGGAAGAGCCGGGGCCGGGCGGGGGAGCAGAGCCGGGAAGGAGAGCGGGCGGGCAGGCGGGCTGCGGGGGCTGGGGCCGTTTGAGGTTTTTAAATGTTCGATCCAGTTGTCACCGTTGCAGTCGCTCGCATTTACAACTACAGAGCTCGTTCAAGGGCACTCGAATGCCAGCTTCCTTTTAATGACTCAGAATGGGGCCGGCTGGGAAGGACCACAGTGGGTCATCTCTGCCCGAGCAGGGCCAGCCCAGGGCACAGGATTGTGTCCAGACGGTTCTGAGTGTCTCCGTTCAAGGAGATATCCCAGGTGATGGTTATTTTATATCCAAGGCGATGGTTATTTTACCGCTGAGAAAATGCAGCTAAATTCTGTCATTAGGAGAGGTTTTTAACTGTGGGCACCAGAGCAGAGGGGTGCACTGAGAACACCCCGTGTGTTTTACCCTGTGGTACCCCCAAGGTCGAGAAAGCATCAGCCAGGGAGTGACCCCGAGGTGCTCTTTAGACCCCGACCTCTGGCCCAAGGGCTGTGGCTCTCCCTGACACTGATTTGCAGTTCCTGGAGAACTGGTGCCCGGCTCTGCAGCTGTCACTGATAGAATGTTCTGCTTCAGAACAGTACAGAATGCGCACATTTAATTCTGGGAGGGCAGTGCCGTGCAGAAGATGCTCTGTAGCAATTAGAGCTGTGTATTTCACCTGACCCTCAGCTGTAAGGGGTTTGTTCAGGTGGAAATCCTACAAATCTGTGACTGACATAGCTGACATTTAGCAGTGCTCTACGTTTTAATTAACATCAAACATGCTTTTCACTGAGTACAGCAAATTTTTGGAAGTTAATCGTATTACTTGTTACTAAATGCTTTAAGTCTTGATACTGAAATAACTTATTATGGAGCACTGTCTCAGAATTTTGATTTTCAGTTTAACTTCTTCACAGTTAAAATCCTATAGCAAATACCTTCTAACTGCTGAGTTACTTGTAAATAAATGTAACTATTTTCCTCATTATACTGCACATAAATCCCTGAGAGTTTAAGTACTTTGAGACATTTGTTAACTTTGCGCCAACTGCTAGATAACATAAAGACTAAATAATACTCTTCAAGTAACAGGTTGTACCTTTGGCAAGTAACGTGTTCTGTCATTGCCATGTTCTTTTCTTATAGATTTTCAGTGGGGGAAGCAGCTTTCTTTTGCTGGAGAAACTCACGGAAGGCCTTTTAGTTATCCTTCATATCCTGTTAAGTGTTGAGCACACAGGTTTGATGGGGGAATGCCACTTGAAATTGGATAGTTACTAGCTTTATTCCTAAATCTTCTAAAAAGTGAGCCTGGAGACTGCAGGTTTAAAAATTATTTACTGTGGCTTTTAGCTAGGATAACAATTGAATATGAAAGAGGATGCCTGATATTTTTAATTTTAAAAATGCTTTACCACACGCTTGATATTATTACAGGCATAGAAGTTACTTCAGACAAAAGATAGCACAAAAGTGTTACGCTGCAAATGTGCAAACTTCACTACATCAAATTTCTTCTTATTAGCTCTTTACAGGGAAACAATGCAATGGAAGACAGGCCTGTGTTTTCTGAGCTAGTCATAATATCCCTGCAGGAGATTTTTCTTGAAATCTACTGAAAAAACAGTTCACTTTTTTTCCCAGAAGCTCAGAACTTCTCACAGATTTTCTGCACCCTGATCAGGTTGCTTTTTCAAATAGGGAAACCATTTGCACAGATCACCTGTTCATCTACCAAAAATTGCCCTCTGAAAACCACTTTCATACAACTTAAAATCGAAATGCTTAATTAATGAAATCCTACCCAGACTTTGGAGTGACTTTTACCCATTATTCCAAAAATGCCACTAAAGAAGTGTAATTTCAAATGCATTGCAGTGTGTTTTACCTGAAAGTGGTGTCATTTGCTGTCCTTTTCCGTGCAGCCCCTGCCAGCGTTCGCTGTGTCCATAACGATGTCGCGGTCCCTGACTTCTCTGCCTACCGCCGCCAGGACGTGCAAGATGCCACCACATCCTCCCAAGGCAGCAGCGATTCCAGGAAAGGGTTCTCCTACCTGATGACTGCAGCGACAGGTGTAGCAACCGCCTACGTTGCCAAGAATGTTGTCACACAGTTTATTTCCAGCCTGAGTGCCTCTGCTGATGTGCTGGCCTTGTCAAAGATTGAGATCAAGCTGTCTGACATTCCAGAAGGCAAGAACGTGGCTTTCAAGTGGAGAGGGAAGCCCCTTTTTGTGCGTCACAGAACCCAGGCAGAGATTAGTCAGGAAGCTGAAGTTGATCTGTCTCAACTGAGGGATCCGCAGCACGACTTAGACAGAGTGAAGAAGCCCGAGTGGGTGATCCTGGTGGGAGTGTGCACTCACCTGGGCTGCGTCCCCATCGCCAACTCCGGGGATTTTGGCGGGTACTACTGCCCCTGCCACGGCTCCCACTATGACGCCTCTGGCAGGATCAGGAAAGGCCCTGCTCCCTTAAACCTCGAGGTCCCAGCTTACCAGTTTGTTGGGGATGACACGGTGGTGGTCGGCTGAGAGACAAGGTGCCTGCTCACTTCCATGTTCCTGGGAATGTACACCAGAAGGGTTAACTGAGGCACACTGTAAAACCAGATGAAATTAGCTGTCTAGATTCTCAACCAGAACTATGCTTGAATACTGTGTTCAATTTCAATAAAAACTTGGAGTGAGCACTTGTTCCTGACTTACAACAATGTGTATTTATTTGTGTACAGATTTCTAGTGTGTCCAGTCATGATGCTACAGCAGACCCAGAACACAGAGCCCTCCTGAAGGGCTGCTGATTCAAGGGAGACACTGAGTTACAAAGCCACAAAGAGATCTTTTAGCCAGCACTGGTCCTGTCAATACAGCACAGAGCTGGTGCTTCATTGCATGCAGAACAGGAGGAAAAACAAGGTTTGCTTGTTTGTTTCTAGAACAAAGCAAAAAGACACCAATTATCATACTTTGTGTTTCTTTCCCACTCTTTCCCACTGGTCTGAAAATACTTCTGTCTTGCACTGCACTGCTGTGCTCCCACAGTTGCAAAATAGAAAATAGAATCCTCAGAAACTACCGAAAAGTCCAACAGAATTTTCAAGATGCAAATAATATAAGCTCATTCACAATAAAATAGTAAAATAACTCAAACCAGATTGCTAGAATTAAGCAGTATTAACCAGAGCCTACAATCTGACATAATGCTGCTCTGTGGATATACTGAGGGAGAATTCTGTCTCAGACCAGTTTTACAATAGAGGTGTCATTCATTTCAGGAACTCTGTCACAATCTGTGCAAGTACCAGTCAGTGAAAATTGAAAACCATTGTGTCCAGCCTGTCTGGTGAACAACTCACACCCTATGTGCATGCAAATATTAACTCTAAAGTATATTTTAATTAGTGCCTCATGAAAGAAATAAAGATGAGACTGCTTTCTCTTTCTCCTCTTCAAATGGATCCAGACAACACAAAGCTCCTGTAGCTGAAGCAAAGGGACAAGTAAAGAAAGGGTGTGTTGCCCCTATTACAACAAACTCAGGAAGCTGTAGTGTGTGTGTGGTTCAGCCAAGGCCCCTGGTTCAGGCAGGTGAAGTTAAAGGCCAGTCCTGCATAAAGACACAGATTCTAAGTCTGGCACAGATCCCACAAAGCCCACCCAGAGGAGCCCTTCATGAGCACCGAGGAGCCAGGGCTGGGTGGGTGGTTACGATGCACACTTGGAGCTGTAGTGTAACACTCCATTAACTACCAGTTCTTCCTCTGACTTGACATCCCCAGAGATGACCAGAGTCTGGTGGGTTCTAGAGGGGAGCATGCTGTGAGAAACAAGGGCAATAACTAAAAAATGTCAACCAGCAGCTCTGTTCAACATTACTCAGCCTCAGGTGTTTGTGTTTTAGAGGGAGGTTTTTCATTTTCCACATATCTAGCAGTTTAGCAAAACAGCAGTAACTGAGAAGTCAGACAAAACTGATAAACTTCTGGTGAAAAGGGAAATGTCATCAAGAGAAATGTGAGTTTGGAGACACTTCCATCCCCAGCTCCAGCCAATACAGTGCCTGGAGGTGCTCGTCAGTCCGGGGTTGGTAGCAGCGGCACAGCCAGGAGCAGTTTGCTCATTCCCATACCCACTGGATGTATTGCCATCATTTGTTGGAGTGTTTGCAATGAGAGGAGGAAAAGGGAACCCTGAGGACTTCAGCAAGGCTCACTGTATTTAGAAGAGTTGTTTAGGAATTGTAAAAAGACAGAAGTTGTGACACAGAACATGGTCCCTTAGGTAAACAGCTGTATTCATATTAAATTTTCAAAATTAATGATGCTTCAATTTATAAAAGCCTTCATTTATATTTTGTGCCTATTAAAATACATAATGCTCTAATCCTATTTGTAAGCAGCTAGAATACTATAAGGTGATAAGTAACAGCCTCCATGGATTTATCAGGAACAAATCAAGTCAATGCAATCACATTTGTTGCTATAATAGGATAACAGCCCTTGGAAACAGGGGGATATTAGCAGTAGCTGACAAAGTTTTAAGTAAGATTTTTACACCATCTCACAAAACGTTCTCTACTAAGGAATCTGATATAAATTGGAGTATTGTAGGGAACAACTGTTTCCAAAGCAGTGCTGATGGATGAACCACCAGCAATTCCCTGTTGGAGCAAGGAGTCATGCTGAGAGGAGCTCAGTGAGAACCTGTGAGTCCAGCACTGGCCAGTGTGTTTGTTAATCACAGAGACTGAGCTTTGTGAAGCTGCATATGCTGGGTACAGCTGGGAACTTCGATGCAAAAAGGATTAGAATTAAAAATAACCTGGACAAACAATGCCCTACAAAGCCAGCATGTGTTGGGATAGAAATTATTAGCTAGAGAGCAGGTCTGCAGAAAAGGATCTGGGATACCCACGAAAACAAGAACGGATGGTTTGTAACAGTCTTAATGCATCAAACGTTAAAATAACTTTGAAGATTAAAATCTAGGGGGGATAAATGATAATGTTAAAATAAATGGAATTCTTGATACAGGAATAGGGGAAGCTGAGGAACTGGACAAATTAATAGAGGAAATTAATGACTGATTACAAAACATTCCTCTGGTCAGAAAGTTGCAAGAGAAAAAATTTTAGGAAAATATCACTTAATGCATGTGTCATGCTAAATTCTTTTTTAAGTGTTAGTTTATAGCCATTGTTAGAGATAGGTCACTGAGCTATTTGGGCTTTTTCCTGACTCATTAGAGTCATCCATATATTGTTTAACGTGCTGCAGCACCGAGAGGAACAACACTTGGCCATTATAACTTGGTTTGCTTAAAGAGACACAGAACTGTTGGCATTTATTGTCCTGGCACTACTGGCAACCAGTTTGTGTCACAACTGTGATAGATTTTCTTCATTAACTGTTTAGCATTATAGCATTTTAATTACCTCAAGACATAAATTATGACGTTGCCTTGTTCTAGCAATGCATAATCAAAATGTAATGTACCACACTGTTTGCTAAATGCACTTTTTTCCCCCCTATGACATTAGAAATTTAAAATGAGAATTCTGGAATTGAAGCACATTAGAAATGCCTATGTTTGTTGGTTTTACCCAACTTTTACAGGGGCGTGGAACACGAAACAGGAGGAGAATGTCTTTTCTGCCTATAAATAACAGAGAATTAGCAGGAGAAGAAAACTTCCGTGTCTAACAACATAACAGAGCACTGATGGCTGATGTCTTTTGCCAGTCAGTCAAAGAATTGGCAACTGTACAATGACTTCATCTTCTCCCTCACCAAGCAGAAGTTACGCTCACAGAGGCAGAGCTGGGATCAGAAGGTAAACAGCACAGATGAAAGGGTCTTGCTTCTGGACTTAGCACAAGCCTGTATTCGAGTTATCTTTAGTAAAAATTCTACGGTAAAAATCACCTTTAGCAAAAATTCTACAGTAAAAATCACCAATATGCAGGTTCTGCGCATAGCTTTTTGCAAGCAATCTAATTAATGGTGGTGTTGGACTGAGTTGGTTCACTCCCACCATGTAACACAGTAAGAGAACCCCAAATACTCCTCAGACCCATCATATAATTTGCAAGTAATTGCAATGCACAGAGTAAGAATCAGTAAGGTTGGAAAAGACCCCTAAGATAACGCCAGCTTCTAGTTCCTATCACAAAGAAAAAGTGCCAGCTTCTGCAAAAATCTATTGGTTTGCACAGCCCCTGGACTAGCTTGAGGTTAGGGATTAGGCAGCCTTTATGTCCAGAGCCCATCAGCCTAGAAATAGTGTTTGTCTTAAATAATCCAGCATTTTTTCTACAAAGGAAGCATAAATATCTTCAAAGATATCTCAAGTCAGCATGAAATGAAGCTGCTGCAATCGAAGCACAGCACACAGGAGGAGGCACAACATCCTACAGGTGCAATGGTAGACTAAATATGCCTCATTTAAATACTAAGCTGAACAGTGCTGTGGAGCTTCAATCTTTAGAGGCAAAATAAATGCCCCATGAACAGCAATGAATTACAATTTCCCAATTGCCAAAGCCCCACTGAGCACAGAACGGTCAGAGGCACAGTCTCTTTACCTTTGGGCAGAGAAGATTCAGCAACCTATGAACAAAAATCTCTTGAATCTCTGACTGCATTCTTCCCATCATGTTCATGATGTTTAAGTCATTTTCCCTTCCATTTACCTTCCACAAAACTCAGAGGCAGCAGAAATTGCCTCATTCTGTGATTTTTAGCTGTCTTTCATTCATCAGTAGTCTTATCAGCAGCATGTTTCTCCCAGGTGAGATATAATCTATTAACATTTTTGGCAGCTTCTTGTGTGTTGCTTTTTCACTGTCTCTACCCAAGTGGGCTTTAATGGAATTCTTTCTAGCTAAAACGTATTTGTTTGGCCAATACAAAACAGTTTTCTCCACTTTCTTCTGTAATTAGTTTTATCAGTACCAGAGGAAAAAAAAAAATCCAAACACGGTACATGTTTGGTCTCTATCTTATATTCTTTGGACTTAGTTACAAAACAATTCTTGTTTCTGTGCATCTTTTGGAAATATCTACATTTATCTGTTCTTTTTATTTTGACACAGATTACAACAATTAAATAATACTGAAGTCCCTGATGAAAATTATCTTGAGTAATTCGTTTAACGTTCATCTAAGGATCTCAAAGTGCTATTCCCATTATTTTCTAAGCTGCCTCCCAGTTGCACTGCAGTGTGCATTCTGAATGACACACTGCTTTGAAGTCTAAATGATACAAGAACGTCTTGGCTTAGGGATGTTTTTGACAACTAATTGTAGTTTTTGATAAAACTCTTCCAACTCTGTGAGAACGTACATCTCAGTGTTTTCATTATTCTTGTTTCATATTTTATTTAGAGCAATATTAGCTCGTCACTCACTCGTCTCCAGTCTCTGGCTCCCCAGTAACGTCCTTCAGAGTAACTACAGAAACTTCACGTGCGCTATAATTTACTTCTGTTTCAGCTGTGTGCTAATCTTTGATATACCCAACTCATTCCAGCAGGTGGTTATACTTGTACACATCCTTCAGATGTGCTGGTTTCAAGTCAGATTTCCTTTCAGCTGTGAAAGGCAATTCAGGCACGACACAGCTACTGTCTGGACACAGCTCTAAGTCCTGGAGAGAAGCTCTTGTCCTTGCCCCCAGGTCATTTTTAACCCCAGAAGAATGACACTGACTGGCAAGGAATGGCAGTACTTGGAATACAGTTCCTTGCAGAACAGCACAGGTAACTTTAAAACAGATTAAGGTGATGTAGGGAACCACTGTACAGGTTCTAGTTCATATATTCTGTAATTCTTCACAGACTCGCACCAACACATTTGATCGGTGACTGATCTGAATTTAAATTCTTTTAAACTCCTGTTTCATGCAGTACAAATCAGAAGAAAACATTACAGCAAGAAAAGTAATTGACAGAAATCTTAAAGACGTATGTTAGATGCAGACTATACCTTCTGCCAGCACAGTACCTAACACCATCGTTGGAAATGGATGAGTCTTTCCTCACAGAGGAGGAGAATAAGTGGGTGGGAAGATGCTGGGGAAGCATTTTAAAGCTCTGGGACTGCACAGGAACCCAACACTGCTCAAAACACTGATCTTGTAAAGACATTTAAAGGAGCAGAGGAGAACGCTCTTGTATGAGGATGAAGTACGTTCAGTGGTAACATTCAGCTACCACTTAAGTCTTCCTAATGCACCATTTAGACCTTCTCCAGAATTAACAATAAATAAAAGGGCAAAGAAGGGATAAAAAGCATGCAGAAAAATCGCTAAACTACAACAGCCAATCAAAAGAAAGGAAATGTAGATTCCACATGCTATCGTTGCTTCAGAATGTGGGGAAGGCATAAAAATTCAAGTGCAACAGAAATTTCATGGAGGAAAGGTCCACCTGTGGATTTTGAACTCAAAGCTTCCTGCTCAATCTCTGGTCCAAGAGAAGCCCAAAGCAGATGAGTGCTGGAAATCCAGAGGAAATACAACTCTAGTCTTGCATGTTTCTTTTTCTCTTTCCAAAAGTATTTGCTGCTGGTTGCTGCTGTAGACGGGGCGGGTCAGTCACGACCCCACACAGCTCTCGCAAGGGGCTCAGTGGCACTGGAAATTATCTCAGTGCCTATAATCTGCCTTTCACTTTACAGTATCTATGGTGAAGCATCAGACTGCTGCAGATTTATTTAGGACGCTTTTGAGTAAAGCACCCTCTCTGCAGTGGGTGGCAGTTACCAGTAATGCTGCTGTTGTTATTATTATTACTGTAGAAAAGCTTTCAGCGTAAAAATGTTTATGGAGCCAAGGTTTATGCAGACTGATTTCACATGCACCTCCTACACTAAAGATACTCCACTGAATAGAAGCCACAATAATTCCATGATATGCTGCATCCAGAGGTTTGAATAGCCACTGTAATGTCTCCCTTAGAGCCAAGCCAATTCCTGAGCAAATAGACATTCCATCTTCCAAATGAGACAGGAGAAGGCCCGTAAGAACATCCCTCACAAGCAAAAACGTTTAAAACTTACATATAGACTTTTAAAACTTGCATATATTCTAAGCTACTGGTATTTGGATATTCTGTAATGAAAGCTGTGGCCGATAAATATCTTTGGGCAAGGTAAGGATGATCTTGGATATACTCAAGAGCTAAGGAGGAACAGCAGCATAGGATCCTGTTTGGGTTTGCATCAATTCATTTCTGCTGTGCTCTTTGGCAAGAAAATAATGCTCTCATTTGCTTAAAAACATTTGTTGATAATGATACAGGGATGCACCATTTCATTGCACAATTTACTAAGTTGGGTCAATGTTTTATAGATGTTGCTTACGGAAATTATTAAATAAACTTTGGACCAATCCTGCAGTGCAGCACCAACCTCCAAATCAAGCGGGAACAGGACTTCATCAGGGAATACAGATTTGTAGGAACTGGCCCATTGTTTTGAACAAAAAAAAGGGTTTTTTTTAAACTATTCATTATTTAATCAAGCCTATTTACCTTAGAATGATTATCGACTTCTTGAAATCTTGTTAATGCAGTTGTAATTCTTCAAGCAGTTATGAAAATAAATCAAGAAACAGGTAAGCTATCTGGTTTTTGTAAATAACATATTACATTTTCTTCAAACAAAATAATTAATTCTGAACAGTAACACTGCATTATAAAACAATTCCCAATAAAACATTCTCTAATTATAATTCCAAAGCTTGCATTATTTTTGAAACTTGTGTTGGCCATTTGATAGATAATAAAAGCAAACTGCTGTATGTTTTAATAACAGTTGCCAAATAACACCATAATGCCCAACTGATGACTAATCACAATGTATAATTCCCCATAAAACTGACAATTGATTTTCTTAAATACGGAAAGAATTCATCATGATTAACACCACTACAATAAAATCCCAAGGAATTAGAAAAGATTTATCTCTATTTGAGCATTTCTGCAAATGTTAGACGTGCTGAAGAGAATAAATAATAAAGGTAGGTTGGAAACACAACATCCTCCTTGTTCACAGACAGAATATGAATTATGAGGATGTAACTAAGAGGTTCAGTGCTTTTTTTGGAGGTGCATCATGGTTTATGTGCACGGTTGGTGCATCTGCTCTCAAGCCCTGTCAACACACTCTGCTCTGGGATCATCATCTGGTCGCCAGCAAAGCTGTGACAGAAATTGGGATAAAAGATGCAAAAACATAAAAAAGAATATAGTAATAATACGGAACACAAGAAGATGAACCCAACAGTAGCTATGCAGGTGATTTTTAGAGGTGGTTGATGTGAGCATGAGCAGGTGGATTTCAGGGTGGAGGGGAGCCAACAAGGGAGGCCACAGTTCCGGCCAAGACACCCCGCCCCCGGCCCTGAAAATTGGATAATTGGAAAAATAAATGTTTCCATGCCATATTAAATACAAAACAGGAAAGCCAGCCAACATGATTATTATTTATCAGCTTGTCTAAGGATCTTTAGGCAGTAATTAAAAGAAAAAGACATTTCCCTGCAGTTCTGCAGTGTCGTGGGGATGGGCAATTTGCGTCCTCCACTAAACTTCAGTGGGGTTTTAATGGGAAACCTTAGGTTGTCACTGTGGGATCAGTCAGGAGGTACAAGTGGCACGGAGTGGAACAAAATAAAAAGGTGAAGGGCTATTGCTGTGTGAGCACGTGACAGTTTAAATTAGCTATGCACTCTCAAGAGCACTCTGTACAGCCCAGAGAAGCTGCGCCCAGGGGCAGGAGGATACCAGGCTGACTTTTAAGCTGCTTAAACTTCTTCCTTATGCTTTAATACTAGAGGTGCCAGGGTCATTTGGACAGTCCCTCTTCTATCCAAAATATTCAGATCTTCCCTAGAATGTAAGTGCAAACCTTTTGCTTTACACTTTTTACAGCATGAATTTCATTCCCATCTACTGCAGCGACAACTTTTCTACAGTACAAGTTTTCTGCATTTATTTGATTAAAAGTTAAACTAAATTAGAAAGGATGTTTCTTGTATAACTGATAAGGGGGGGGGGTGGGGAAAGAGCAAACAGCACTGAAATTCTTCCCTCTGAGGGTGGTAGAACAGATTGCCCAGAGAAGCTGTGGCTGCCCCAGCCTTGGAAGTGTTCAAGGTCAGATTGGATGGGGCTTGGAGCAACTTGGGATAGTGGAAGGTGTCCCTGCTTATGGAAGGGGCTGAAACTGGACAATCTTTAAGGTCCCTTCCAATCCCAACCATTCTATCCCTGCATATTCTATGACTGAAATGATCAGCTGAGTCATATAAACTAGAGCAGTTTTGAGAGATGTGTCTCAGTTCAGTAAAACTGTATAAAATTAAAGAGGAAGGTCAGGTAACAATCTCTACCTAATTAATCCATTTGCTTTTGTCATGGTTCTACCACAAGCAAACAACTAAACTACTGTTTTAAAATGTCATTTGTTTTCCTTACACACAGAAAGAATGGTATCAGTTTAAATAGAGCACAGAACTAAGCCAGGCTGCTCAGGGCTGAGAAGCCACATTCTACATTGTGATGCACAAACACTTCAGTCAATAAATCTGTACATGAAGCAAACCAAAGAAAGCCTTAGCCAAAACAACAGCAGCAAAAACAACCCCCACCAAACATAAACCATACTGGTAAAATAAACCAAAGTATTCAATTATTGAATGAAACCATTTGCAGTGGGTAATTTTGAGATAATGGGTTGAAATGTAACAGAAAGCACACCATTGCCTGCTCAAAAGCTCGTCTGAAAGGAATACTAAACTGACAATAACCCAAACAAATACTAATCCATTTATTGCCAATATTCCATAACAAACAGTTAGAACGGTCAGATCCTTTGGGAAGAGGTACAGAGCTTTGTATAACACACGAACTATAAACCCATAATCCTGTTTACTGTTTCCCATAAAACAAGAATATGAGAGCATTTGCTGAAGTGGAAAGCCACACATCTCTGAGCGTTGTGTAAGTGCATAACGACAGCCAGACTTCTGACTTCCTCTCCCTGATCAGGAGCTGCCCTCAGTGTGAGAGTACTAAATAATCCATGCCAGTTAGCTCTTCTTTGCATGGACTTTTGCATCTGTCACCTCACCTGAGGCAAATGATCCCTGGTTTAAATCTCCTTTATGACATACATTGGGAAAGACTTAAAAAATAACACCAAACCAAAGCCCAGCACGGTATAGGATTTGCTTATGGATGTCACTGTCAGAAAACCATAGTGAGAGGAGCAATCCATTGGGTTCAGTTAAAAGGAACCCAAACTCTGAAAACTATTTCCAGCCGTGTAGAACAGCATTATCTATTTAGTACCAGCAGTCCTCACGCTTCAAATCAATTACCAAACGAAATTGGGAGAACAGTCTTTTCCATTAATTGGGGGACAAAAAAATAAAAATCAGTAAACAGCTTGCTGGGTTGCCTTCCTGCAATCCCCTTATGGGAATCAATGTACTGATATTGCTGGAAGTTCAGTGTGATCATCCATGGACAGAACAGCATCCTGGATGTACATTAAGGGATGTGCCAGCTGCAGGTTGTGTGTTTGTGTCCCCACAGGTAGTGAAGTCAGTCCTTTAACGTAAACATTGCTCACGTTACTCTCGTGCTAAGGGGTAAACACGTGTGCAAATAGGAATTGCTACTTAGAGGAAGTGGCTGTGTGTTTTCACAGGAGGATTTGTACCCTCTTGAAAAGAATCCGACCTGCTCCGTCACATGAATCACACACGTGAGGTCACACTGCTGCTTCCACACTAGTTTGTGTTTTCATTGTTCCCTGTAGGGTTTTTTTCTGGCTATAATTAGAGTTAATCACATTTCAAAGTACCAAGATAATTATCTCCATGTCAAATTAGCTCTTTTCAAATTAAAGACTATTTCTGCTTAATTTTTCCCATCTTGAAAGCAAAGCAGTGATCCCCAGATCTTTTATGTCATTTCTTTATGAACATGAGGTTACGATAAGCTACTTTCTGAACCACTGCTTGAATGCAATTTATTTTACATAGCTTTGCATAATAAAATAGCATTTTAGATAACTTATTCAAAGGGCAGATAGTAATTCTCTGAAGATTTCATTAAATCACTCTTTTCATGTTAAATTAATGTGCCAAGTTAATTTTGGAATAAACAAACCAAGATATTTAATTGCTTTGTGATAAATATGTACTCCTTGTCTAGAATTTTATCATGTAGGTTTACATTTTTAAACTCCATATATTTGTGTGCATCTCAAAAGCTTTAAATTTATGTATTTACTGGTACACCCAATAAGATGTACTTAATAAACTGGTAACTCCATGTTCATATCAGACCCAAATTTATCTTTAATAATAATTCTGTATCCTGTGTTTCCCTACAACATGAATGACAGAGGGGATTTTCTTGGAACAAGTCAGTTCTAAACAAATTGACATGGAAAATCTGAAGGATGATGATAAGCTCTGACAAATGGGAAACAAGAAAAAAATGCAGCTGCACAAGAGTGAGACAGAAAAACTCAGGACTGAAGCCAGATTTGCTTTACATCAGATTTCACAAGCCCCCTCCCCTCTTTCTCCCCCTTGAGTGAACGTACAGGTGGGCTCCAAAACTGCACCATGCAAAACACAGTTACTTGGAAACCAGCTCAACTCGTGGTTTGAGTTGCAGCAAATGGTCCCCTTGCTGTGCCCAGCCCCAGTGAAACGTCACACAGCCCTGCTGCCAGCACTGGGAGTCCTGAGACAATCCATGCACCTCTGCCACGGGCTGATCCTGCAAGTGCTCCTCTCCGCCTTTACCACTGGGGAAACAACACCTCCACCCACTAAATCTGGGCTTAGAAAGATAAGTGTGCACTGCCAAGCAGTAATTAATGCAGCATCTTTAATAAGAGAGACATTTTGATGAGCTCTGTTGGTACAAAATAAGCTGGCAGTCCAGCAACAATTATTTGCTAATGCTCCTAACAAGAAGAAAGGTTTGACTTGAGATTTTAGAGCCAAAGGATACCTTTGACAGCCATCAGCAATTATTATTACTGCTGTTAACAATACAGTTGGATGCATATTTTACTTGATTTCTTGGCAACATTTCATGTCACTTTTAAAGGATACAAAATCCATTGCAGTTCCAACATTTCACGCTGATTTATGCAAGCATAATGTTGGAATTAGTGCTTTGATGTTTTCTTTTGATAAGGTTGTAAAACATTCCTGGGAGTTATTTCAATTTTTTTTTTAATCTTTTCAAGAAAATGATACTCAGCTAGAATAAATTATTGCGGTTCTTCTGCTACCAGTGAAGAACAATCTTATTCAGGGCAGTTTTTCAGCATATACTACAAACTGGAGAAGGACCACCCAAGCTGAGCTGTCATACAGACACCGATGGCACATTTTTAACTAGAACAATTAGTTATTTCACAGTTTTGTAGCTGAAAAGTTTCTAGCCAAACCCCTACAGAAAAAAAATCCCACCAAGTGATACTTGCTTATATTTATGAAATTTTTTTCATGTAGGAAAAAAATGGCTACTGGATTTATTCTTAGTAGCTACAAGGCCTAGGAGAGTTTGCCTTCCTTGTGCATCCGTAATTCTCCATCTGATCTTGCTGCAGGCTCTTGTGCCAGGTGGGGACACAAGGATCCAATGACCCCCAGTCAGGAGCACATGGAGGGGAAGACAGAATCTCATCATCATCCTCCCAAGATTTGTCACCATTTTTCTCCTACATCAGCCTTTTAGCAGCAAAATCATCCACATTATTTCACTTTTCTGTGTGACAGTATTATGATATATAATAATTCCTCCCTCTCAGGAAAACAAATTTAAAAGCATGCCTAATTTTAAGCCAAGGCTTAAGACTCTCTCAATTCAAGAGCAGTAGAGCTCACCAAATCCAAACACTCAGTAAACCAAAAACTCTCCATAACCCAGACTTTACTGATAGTGAAGTAGCTGCCCAAGTGCTTCATTGACTCAGGCTGAAGAAATGTGTACAGGGGGGTCACAAATGAAACCACCTTGGGTTTTTACACATTTGTACTTCCGTACAAATTTTACAAAAATAAACAAGTATTTCATAAAATCACAGAATGGTTTGGGCTGGAAGGGACCTTAAAGATCATCTGGTTCCGACCCCTCTGCCATGGGGAGGGACACTTCCCACTAGATTAGGTTGTTCAAAGCCATATCTAAATATCATTTGCCAAAATATTTCTTCTTTCCAGTGCTAGAAAAACGCGTAAGCACATTCAAAATTTGGGGACTGCGTGAAAAAGCAAACCCAGCTGCTTCTGCATCCTCCACATACCAAAGCAGAGTGCACTCTAAGTGGAGTACACCTGTGGGAGTAGAGCCAATTCAGGTAAGTGCTCAAAGGGTTAAGCCCTCGGTCTATTTTCAGTGGTTTAAAATTCTCATCTCAGTTCTAAAAAGTCATTATTTATGTGAATGAAGAGGGAAAAGGAAGAATAGATGGCCCAAGAAAGAGCACAAAGTGTAAATGCTAACACGTGACTGGGTCCTGATCAGCACCCGGTCGTGAACACCATCGTTCCTCAGTGGGGTGAAAATTTGATGATAGAGGTTGCATGTGCAATTGAGCAACACAAATATCTTCTTCCCAGCCACACTACAGGCCAAGGCTGCACTTCTGAAAATAATTATTTTTTTGAATACATAATTTTGAGGGTCATTGCCCATGGATTGCTGAAAACGCTCTCTCTGGGAATCCAGACTTATTTGTTTGGCCATGAGTTTCTATTTCACAGTGCAAGATAAGGCCTATTTGCTGCCATTGCCCATCACTGTGTAATCAGCTTCTGTTATTATCATCAGTTTATTCATTCTTCTGTAGCACACTGTGCTGTGCTCAGGTTCAATCAGAAGAGATTTATGGGAGGAATGACTTGTTTGTTGATTTGCTTGCTTCCTCTCCTCCCAGACAGATGCACGTGGAGGGAGGGAGGTAGGTAAGCTACAACACTTAAAGGCTTCCTAACCCTAAATTGATGTAGCCTCTGGAAATGCCTCTAAACTGAGTGTCCAATTCTCAGTTTGCAGGGGAGCATTAATACCCAGAAGCTCCTGCCTCTTCACATTAACACAAATTGTTTCAGTGCAGGGTAAACAAAGTGAGAAAATGAGGGCACTGCTGCCCACATTTGGGAAACACTGCCAAGGGCAGCAGGCCAGGGCCAGAGAGAAACTCAATGCTCCTGCAAGCAGCCCTGTGGAGAAGGTTGGCTGTGGGACAGTCTGGCTGAGCACGCTGTCATCTCAGCCTAAGTGGCATTGCCTGCTCTAAGTTTCATCAAACTGCAAACCTCCTTTCCTATATTTACAGCTATCCAGGCGCTTTTTCCTCTTACCAGAAGCACTTCAGGCGTTTGCTAATGCACTGGAAGCACCTTTCTGATAAGCCAACATAAATAGGTACAGCAATAAATCAGGAAGCATTATGCTACTCCAGGATGTGGAGGGGGATCATTTCATTATGCTGATAAAAAAAAGAAAATCAAAAAACAATAGACATTATACTACCATATGAAGGTGCATTTCTGTGCACAGAGAATGTGAAGCTTAATAGGAGGGGAAAATAATTACAGGATATGCTACTCACCGAAAGCAAGCAGCATCGCATGACAACTGCCAGGACAGGGTTACTGGAGAGGGCTGCATTAGAAGACAATGTGCCTCATGAGGAAGATGGAGGCATTATTAAAACATAATGCACATGCAGAGTGGTGCATGCATTACACACTGACAAGCCAATGCTTCCCAGGAACACAGATCGCTGTAAGCAGAGCTTTAATTATTTAATTTCCTTCAAGAGTGGAAAGCTCTAGCCAAGAAAACATCTCCTTCCATATCAATTTAAATAGCACCTTTCTCCTATCTAGTTGGTCGTGCCCATTTAATAAGCTGTTGCCACCAGAAAAAAAAAAAAATATTAATTAAACTAATTTTTTTTAAATTACATTAACAGATGTTTTATTTTTAAATTTCTACAGTGAACTGAAAATTGTGCTTGAGAAGTTAGACCAACATGCTAATGCTCCTATTTTGGGTTTATTTGGTATATTTGCTCAATAAAATCAGCCTCTTTTTAATTAAACGCGTTTTATCCCTTTATTGACATTGCATAAAGTCCAAAAGTCACAACAGGGAATACGTTATTGAGCCATTCCACATTTCCTAAATGACTGAAAGCACTTAGTTTCACCTCAACCACCACAATGCCCTAGAGAAGGATATGATGGTGATTATTAACAATAATAATCAGCCAGTATTTGCTTTTACACCGAGAGTGACTCCCCCCAGCCCTGGATCCAGCTCACCACACCCTGCAACTCAGCCTCTAGCTCGTCCCTCCAGAGAGCTCCTCTGCAGGAGCCCGGTGCCCTGTGCTGCCCAAGCAGCTGCTCCCCAGCCATGGGGACAGCAGCCAGATTTTGGCAAGCCCCAGCAGCAAAGTCAGGCCTCAACTCAGCTTCAGAGAGTCCTAAACCTTGAGCAAATGAAGTATTAGGGGAAGATGACACTGTAAGTTGCAATTAGGCTTTGACTCAGCCCAATCAAACCCTGAAACACAGAAACAAACCCAGTGCAAGCAGCGCTTGGCAGCCCCACAGAGGACACGGGGCCAGAAAGGGTTTCCTGAACACTCTGGAAGGCTGTTCCTGACACTGACATGGAAGGAAGCAGGAAAAGAAAGCATGGAGAACACATCATACAGTTTTCATTTGATACCCAAATCCTCCCTTAGTCCCAAGGGGCCAAAAAAGCACAGAGTCTTCCTAAGTCACAGAGATGCTCAAAGATTTTAGTGTGAGCTTGTACTCAAGCTTTACAGGGCATCTGCACAGTAACACCCTGACTTTCATTACGTGAAACACAGAACCTCCAAGGCCTTTCCTCCTCTGTTGCTTCTTGCTACACCAGAGCCTGGTTACTATGAGCTCTTCTCTCTGTAATGGTTTATACGCGTGGGTGATTATTCAAAACTTTCTTACAGAACCTTGGAGGCCATTTCTTCCCACCTCCCCTCCCCCCAACTCTGTATTCCCTTTGGCTGTAGCACATGTGAGTTTTCCTCTGTTCCCCTTCTAGCTGTCCATTACCACTGCTCATTTTTAGAGCCTCCCACATCTGCCATGCAGTCTTCCAAATGCAGGGCCTGCTTCCCATCACATCCCCCTCTTCCTTTCACCTGCCCACCAAGAGTGCAGATGTTTGGACAAGCACAGGAAAGCTGCGTCAGTCACATCATGAGAGAATGGGCTGACTGAGAGACATGGCAGAAGTAAAAGGAAGGGAAATCATTTCAATCAAATTGTTAGGAGTTGGTTTTGGTTTAAAAGACAACCTCTGAAAACATCTACATCAATTATAACTTAATCTCCTTTGCCATCATTTAAAATTCCATGCAACTGAGGCAGTTTTTGCAATATACCTCAAAAAACTTCCTATGTGCAAAATTTCCCTCTATTTATGTACCCTGGTTCTAAATGCTGCTGCTCTATTGATTACTGTAATTCAGCTCTAATTGCACTTTTACAAAGCAGGATGAATAGATTACAGTTGAGCTAGGAGGAAGCCAAACATCAATTATTAATATAACAGAGCTGGCCTTTACCATGTCTGTATTATTTACCTTGGGGAGTTTAGGAACCTGCTGAATAATATTTATCCTCGTAAATTAACCACTTTAAAATATTTGTTTTCATTAAGAAAATCAACCAGAGTAATGAAATATTCTTTCAGCAAATGCAAACAAGCCCTCAGTGCCTGTAATGATACGTGAAAACCCAAAGCACTTTCTCAGAATGAGGCAGCCTTGGTGGTTCAGAAAGCAGGTTTATATTGTTCACCAGAGCACACGGGGCTGGCTGAGCTGCAGATTGGCTCGAATGCAGCACGGGGTCCTTGGTTCCTGTTTGAGTCATTGCTGTTATTTGCACAGCTGTTTTAGCCTCGACAGGGATCCAGAACCAGACAGTTTCAGCAATGAGAAAAAGCTCATGGTAAGGCTGGTATTTCCTCAGTGCAAATCTCTAAAAAAAAAGGGCAACGTATCCGAGTCCTGTTTCCCAGGCCCATTCTGGCCAGGACTGTGACCACACACCAACCTCTTCTTTGTGTTCCTGTCACTCTCTTTGGTCCCATGTCTTGCCCGTGCATCTTCTGCTTCATTGCTCCAGCAATCTGCATTTCCATTAGCAGCAGTTAATATTGACAGTTTATACTCTAACCTTGTGCCCTATGGCTCTGGCTGATGATTTAGATATATGGATTTTTTTATTTTTTTCAAATGCATAAATTGCTAAGCAAGGAAAATTTTAAATTATCCCTCTGACCTTTGCCTCTTCTCTTTGGATACTTCACCTGCTCAAAGAACAGTCATCCCTTTTTCACCACGAGTTTGATCACCTGCAGAATCATCTGGCTTAGTGCAGAGCCTGCCTGGCCAAAGCACAAGAGCTGCCAGTTTGCAACCACGTGCACAGACCCACCACGATCTTCACCTTTGGAGTGAATTTCCAAATTTTCCACAGGCAGATGGTATCACACACAATTCCTCTTCAGTATTTAACTGCTATTATGAAGGCAACTCACGTGCTGCACAGATTCTGTGGTTGTTCTGTAGGTAGAGGCAAATTTCCTCTGATGAAATAAATACTATACTTAAAAGCTATTGTTTCTTGAATAAAAACATTCACCGAAGCTAATTCTGTAAATTTCCACTGTATCACAATCAAGAACTCACTGTACAATATTTAATTAGTTAGCCATTTGTAGCTAGGGCTGGAGGCATTCATCATCTTTCCAAAAACATGCACATCACCATCTGTAACATCCAGTCAGTATTTTGGCTCTGAATGAGATAAAACGTTTAACACATTGGCAGCTAAAAGTTAGGGTTTGCTACAGAAGCATCAAATGTGAATTCTGTTGTGCTGCTCCTTTGAGAGTACAACCCCAGCATTTGCCTCCGTGGTACAGTCTCTAATCAGAGAGCCTGGAGGGAATCCAATGAAATCTGTGCACAACATTCAACTGCAAGAGTATTAATCCAGCTTTATTCTATATCTGATTAGATGAAATCAGCCCTTTCTACCCATTAGGCATCTTTCATCTGCTCCTGCAATATATGTTTTTATTTCTTTTCAATCCTTTGGAAATGTCAGTGCAGTAGTAGTCTAGCAACTGCTAATCTCTGATAAAAACTTAGGGCTAGATCGTTCCTAAGAAAGAAAACAAGATACTTCTTGGATTCGCTCGGGAACTGATTAGAAAGCCCTGGAGCAACACAGTCCTTGGATGTGAGGAATCTCATCGAGGAGGAGCAAGGAAGGCTGGTAGCTCTGGTTTGATCAGATCCCTCTCCCCAGCCAGGCTGCCCTGGGGAGGGTCCTGGCACCTCCGAGCCTTCCAGCTCCCTCACCCCGTGTGTGTCGATTGCCAGGGGCCCACACACCCCCACGCTCCACAATTCTCAACACATTACAGGCAGATTCCTGGAGCTGAAGAGTCCCCTTAGCTCATTCCAGAGTTAGAGCTTCCCAGAATACAATCCCTTCTGTGTGCCCAGCACTCTGCTTCTTCCTGGGTGTAATGTTGAATTTGGCTGTGCTAAAGCCCAAGGGAGCTGGCCTAACCAGCCTGCAGCACCCTCTGCCCTCAATATGCACCTTCTCTCTTGGGTCAAGTGCAAACTGAATTATTAGCAATTTTTAATTTACTTCATTATTGCCTGCAAAAATGCTGAATAAGATTGTTTTTGATGCTAATTCACTAGAACACCCACTCATTGATTCCTTGTTGACAAATATCTGTCATTATCTAAGGGTCTGGCAGTTCTTACAGCACTTATAGTGCTAGCTTTCCCTACGAAAGAAAAACTTAGCCCATCACTCTCTACATCAACCAATGCCTTCAAAAATTTTTTAGTTTATTGAGCAACTTCACAGATTTTTTTTTTATAGTCCTAGAGGCCTGAAACATGTTACAAGCCTACAAATTCTTGCAAACCAGTACTAAAAATGAGCAAGCTCTTCTGAAAAACCTCTCAAAAAAAACTCCCGTGGTTCAATGATGAACTCTACTCCATAAACACCACAGAAATCACACAAGGGATCAAATCCAGGATAAAACATTCATAGGAAGGAAGGCTGCACTGGTTTACTGTCCACCAAAACCCCCGATCAACAGGAATATTGAGCAGTGCTATCAGATTTAAACAGCTAGGCAGGTGCTTTGGACATAAAGAATGAAAGCAGTTTTATCTGAGATGTTCCATTTTAACAACAAAATGTAAAAGCCATACATGAAATAAACACCAACAATTAGGAGAAGTTAAACAGAATTTCTCTCTACTAGATTCACACATTCATGTGTTCCCTTCTTCTTGCTACTCCCCTCACATGAGATGTCATTGACTTGATCCAGGCAAAAACTTCCAATGCATTTTTCTCTTTTTTCCTATAAGCCTTGAAGTATTAGACAAATGGATCTGTTCAGTGAAAGTTTCATTTTCCTTCAAGAAACCGAGATGAAATGCACTTTAGTCTTAAAATCAAAAGAGACAAACCCGCCCCTCCCAGTAGAATGCCCATGATCTTATTTAAAAACAAAGAAACAAACAAAAACACTACCAAAAACCCCAAGAGACAGTTTTAGAGATAGATTTGTTTAGGTGATACTGTACTGAGAAACTTTAAAGACAGCTGTGAATATTCACTTTTTCATACAGTGCAAACCACCTTTATTGCAACGTGCAAGCAGCAGCCTGTTATGTCTAGAACAGATATAATTTTATTAATAGAAAATTTCTCCCTCCAAATGAAGTCCTCCCATGAATATTTATCTACATTCAAATAGGAATGCCTCTCATCTCAGAAAAGAATTCATGAACTTTAATGGCAACTTCAGACAATTTGATATGTTTATATTTCCCTCATGTAAACAGCTTTGCATTAGCATATGAATGTTATTATCCATGCTTTAACTTTGCCAGACACTGACCACTTTGTTGCATTTTTAATGGCTTATCTATGAGTTTTTTCATTAAACATTTTTGATCTACTGTTAGCTTTGATGTCAGCTTGAGAAAGAATTCTGCCTATTTGCATATCAGTGAGCTAAAAGTTACCTAGAAACACTTCACACCAGCCTAAATTACAAAAAAGGCCTTACACAGCTAGACTTGCTTCTCTGTTATAGCACAGGTATCTGAGGAAAACATAGTAAGTACCACAAAAGGTGCAAAGATATTTGAATCTGAAGTGTATTTAGCATCGTTCTAATTCTTACTTACTGCAGTAGAGGTTTGGGGAAAATTGGAATTCTTATTTCACAGAAAAAAGGTACTTTAACTGTTTTTTTCTAAATCCTAGGTGAACTCAAATTACATGTATAAATGTGGACTCACATAGAGAGGAGAGAAATAGAGATCCTCCTGATATCTTTGAAGAACAAGGAATTTGATTTACATCTTCCTGTTATCTTTGCTATAGTAACGACCAACATGTGCCTAATACCAGAGTGATGAAAAGGATTTTTCCTGCGTGGAGAAAACCTCAAATATGGTAATTATTAAGGTTCCTAATGGATCTCTACCAGCAGAAGAGATTCTGCTCTTCAAGTTTCTTATTTAAAGTGTCTATTGAAACTTTTCCTAAAAAGGGAGAATAGAGGGGTAACAAGATCCTTCCTTTCCAACTTGTTTAACTTTTATTTTTACCTTGGCTGACTCATCTAGAAAACAGTAAATAAGGTTTATATATATATATATATATATATATGAATGAGAGAATATCATTATAATGACTTGAAGACAAGGCTACACTATTCATCTTTCATCTAAACTGATGTGCAACTTGGATTATAACAAAGACTATATTTCCACATGCTTGAAAAAACATCTCTTTTATCCAGTACTTCCATCAGTTGAAACTGATTCCTGTCAGTAGTGATTCCTACTGCTAATGGTGTATGTTCTCATATAACATTTTGTGCTACATTTCTTCAAGTCTCAGTTTAAGAAGTTAATAGAAGTGACTCTCTCCCTCGACAAGAAGTCCCACCTCGGAGACATAAGCAAATGGTTGCCTCGGAAGGTTGAAATAATTAGATAATCCACCCCGATACAGGCAGGAAATTGCACGCATTGTTTTTACACCTACTGCGATAGATGTAGCCCCGGAGCTTTCTTGGATTAACTCAATTATTTATCATCATCTGCTTATCAGTCTACTTGTGCCTGAAAGAAATTCCAGAGTAACACAAAACACGAGGAACTTGCTATGTCGGTGGACTGAAATCGCTCCTGTGACTGCTCCAATCCCTGATTTAACAGGACCAATGGGAATTGCCATGGGAATCAGGCTAATCATCAATTCTATTCTTTTTTATCACTGTGCCCTAGAAAGGAACAAAATGCTCTGCAGCACGAAGGGGTGGGTAAACATTTAGAGAGTCATGTTCCTGTTCCACCCACCCTCCCACTGAAACTGCTTCCAATTAAATGTGAGAGTTTACACCCCTTCCAGAAGCAAGTCTAGAGGTGAATTGTGCTGGTTACTATTGTGGCTTTGGCTAAGAGCCAATTGTAGCCCAAAGGAAGTTTTTCACACTTGCCAGTTTCCCCTTCTGGTTCAATATTCCTTCATTATTTTCAGCACTGGTATAGAGGACAATCTTCCAGGATGTAGATAACTCATTTCCTTACTACGATTTTTCCTTTGGTTATCTCCCCATTCCCAAACTTTGCAAATGTCTTTAAATCAGTAAAATCGAGGTAAAACCTTGATAGAAATGCTCAATGTGTCCCTAGTTAGCTCTGTGCACGCACCTGGAGAGATCCAGGGCGTGCTCAGCTCTCAGAGCTGCCACCAGGCTGGTTTAACTCCATCTCCCCAGACTGTTGCACTCGATATGTTTTGATAACAGTAAGAGTGAAGCAGCTAAAAGCTGAAGTCTTCTATAGTGATTTTAATTAAGAGTCTGTCATCATCTGAATTATTATTGTTACTTTAGGAATTACATTGCAGCATAAATTATTATAATAAAGAGGCCTGGGAATTGTGATCTTAGCCAAAGTGCCTGAAAGAAGTTTCACTTGCATTGTGCCTTTTGGGCCACTGGGGAGAACGACATTCAGAGATTGCTTCCACTTGGAAGAGGAGCTGCGATGTTGCCAGATACTTCCACAATTAGCAGCTGTTTAGCTACGGAGGCAATAAATGCCCTGTCCCACCTCTGAGGCCCATGTCCTTCCCCAGGGCACTTCTACAGTTTCCTACCCAAGTATTTATTCCCTTCCTGGGGCTCATGCTCCCCACACTTGCTCTCTGTGTCTCCAGCTCACCGAAATCGCCTCTGTTTGTGCTGTTCTCTCTTACAAACACACACCAGCAGAAGGACACCCAGAGAAAGCCTCCCGCTTTCACGTGGACAGCCCAAGCACAATTTGTTTGAAACATGAGGGGTCTCATCTTCGGGCTGACAGCGGCAAATGTGTAGCTGGGTGATGTTACAAAACAGCACAATTATCAACTGTTCTAAGGGGAAGAGCAGGTATTCTTAATCCAAAACTGTACTTTATCAAATCACGAGGAAAATCGGACAAAAGCCAAAATATGAGAGTCTCAGCTAAGGACTTTAACACACGGAGTGATGCTGAGTGTGGTGGGACCCCTCCTGCTGTGACTAGTCCCTATGGAGGGTGGCAAGGAGCTGCTGTGGTGGCTGTGGCAGGGCCTCCTGGCAGCCATCTCCCGGCACTGCCATGGAGAGAGGAGCAGGAGGAAGCCACGTCCCTACCAAGAGCAGGGGTGCAGCTCGAGCAGCCGCAGGAACGCTCCGGGTGCTGACCACGGGAACCTCCGCCTGCTGCCAGCCCGAGGGGAACCCAGACGGTCACCCCAGAGCCGCATCCCTGCGACCCTCCAGCGCGCTCGAGGGATTGGCTGCTGTTCTTACACTCTCACAGCTTTTAGGGAAATACAAACGACACACCCATGAGGAGCAGGGTCAGCGCTGTCCCTGTTTAGGGCTCGTGTGACGCGCCGATACCGGCGGCAGCCCCGCGCTCCACCCAGCGCAGCGCTCGGGAAAGGGAAGCGATGCCCGGAGCGGGTCTGTGGTCCTCAGGCTCCCCCTGCCTGCATCCACAGGCGTGCGGCAGCACGAAAACTCAGCCAGGGGATTATTTCCTACTTGATTCAGAATCTTCTCGGACGTCTGGGTTGAGATCCCTTTCCCTTCGCATCAAACCCCACATTTACTTAATTTACCAAAGCGTGTCTCTGGGCTAATGCGATGCAGATGCAGCTCGTTTTTCAGCAGACGGATGCAACGTTCTTGCTGTGTCCCCAAGGACAACCAAAACTACAACAGCAAATAGCTGAGTGTAATATAAAATTCACACTCTAAATTAGAGAGAAATAATCTCGGTGGTGGGTTAAGCAGAGTTGAGTGACTAACAAAAATGTGGAAGATTAAATATGTTTTGAAGAGAATTTAAGACCTTTTTTTTGTTATTTAGAGCTTCATTATCTTTTTTGCTAAACTGCACTTAATTATACAACTTTTCTAATTTTGAGTATGATTTTAAAGCCCATTTTAGGATAAATCCTTAAAAACTGCAGTTCAAGTTGCAGCATTTAATTCTGAATAGTCAGCAACGCAGCCTTCAGAAATACAAAGCTCTTGGGTGAAAAAATATCACTGCCTTATGGTAGGGCGAGAGTTTCACTCCTGCTTGCAAAAGTAAAATGATTTGCATCATTTCTTTCAGATTGCTGTAGCATGTCAGGATGTGGAGAGCATTAGAGTGGACTAATTTCATTATTAAGTTTTATATATATACACATACAGACATAGATATATAAAAAACTGGAATCTTACTGTATTTTTTTGCCAAGAAATAACAGCTTAAACGATTTGTTATTTTTATATGTTTACCCAGGCTTCACCTTAGATCATTTATTGTCTGAAAAACAATCTGTTAACATTTAAGACACCCGGGGTCTGCCCTGCATTACTTGGGTTTCGTTCCAAAGGCAGCATTATGTGTTGGTTGGAAAGCAAATAAAACACGTTTGTACAGCTGATGTCATCCTTCTCCGGTGTGGGGCTGCACAGTTCACACGCACCACCACCACCACCATCAATTCACAGCTCTCGCCACAAAATATATCTGGCAAGAAAAGCCTAAAGCTCATTTAGGAAAAATAGAGCAAATCTTCACCTTTCACAGCTGGGTCTCATCCAGCAGATCTGATTAACTGGTTTGGCAGCCACTCTGCCAGAAAGCCACAGCACAGTGTAACACAGTGCTACTCTGCAACTTTATCTTAATGCAAATCATGAGGTTGTTTACAGGTACTCAGAAAGTGATAGATACTCTTAGTCCCCAGTTCAGAATCTCGTTCATAGGAGCATTAAAATAATGGCCATTCTCTATTCTACAAACAGATCCGGGCTCTGCTAAGCCCCCAAGAGTGGAATTCACCCAATGTCAAGGACCTTCATTGAGACTCTCATGCACCAAAGGGTGCCAAGTCCTTGTAATTCCATCAAGCAAGTCTTCCAAGGCAGTACCTCAGTTTGCAGTTCCAGATGTATACCCCTGCTCAATGCTGGTCTTCCAAAATCTGTCCCAAACCACAGCTGTACGTGTGGTCAAATTTTCTGGTTTGCTTCTGTGCTTCACACGAGGGACAGCTGTGTTTGAACAGCAGTTGAAATGACTCCATGTATGCTTTGCACAGAGCAATATGGCCTCTTGAGTAAATTATTTTTTCACAGGCTCAAATTTAAAATATAATAAAAATAATCCCAAAGTATAGGATTTGCACTTGGGTCCATAAGGCCTGGTTTACCATTTTTATAGAAATATTTTTTAAAAAATAAACCCCCAAACTAGAAATTCATTCTTTAAGCTGTCCTGTTCCTTGTTTTCTATCCAACTCCAAGACCTTGAAATATAAATAGCACCAGAGTAAACCAGGCACTGAAACATGCACTAACTCTTTCTGCAGGCATAAAGAAAAGTGACTCACTTATGACAGGTATAGCTATTTGATCATTACCTGAAAATATTCAGAACATTCATCCCTGGGAGACAAAGCATCCTGCTAGGGCTGAGGGCTGTCATATTTTATGCAACTCATGTCTTTAGTGAATCAAGATTATTACATCCACCAATATAAGCCTAAAGGGGAATCACAGTAGATAATCAGGCTGCAAATTTTCTCATTATAAGGAAGTTGAGAATTTTGGTCTGGACCCAGAATCTTCCCCTAAGCTATGAGGCATTCACAGAAAGTCCCCTAGTACAGCATTCTCTGCTGCACATCTGTTATATACTTCATTACAGAATTTCCTGAAACTCAGGTTCCACGAGACTTCCCCAGAAATCCCCATTTTGACATCCCTCACTCCACACCACAGAGTAAGAGCAGCATCACAAGTGAACACATCTAATAAATACCAGAATCCTTTGTGCGGGGAAGGGCAGACCAACAGGACAATACAGAACAAAGAGCAGCAGCAATATGCTACCCAGTCCTGGTTCCCAAAACAGAAACTAGAAATTCCCAGTCTCCAAAACATCAGAGCTATTTGATCTCCACAGAAGGAAGGAAAGGATTCTGACTCAGCCTTGTGTTTAGCAGCATTTCTGTCATAGACTCAGCAGGCATTCCTGCAAGACTCAGCTAGACTCATGCTAAGCAGCAGGAGAGGAATGCATGGAAGGAATGTTACCTCTAATCTAATCAGATTCTTTCTCAGGATCCAGTTGTATATAAAAAAAAAGTTAGCCTGGCTTTACCAATCTACCTAATCCATATTGTCTCCATTTGCATCTCCCACCAAATCTGAGTGTCATGAAGACTGCAGCACCTGTGAACCCCCCTGTCAGATCAGCAACAAGCACCACCTCACGGGCCTCTCCTCCACCCCGGCACAGGGAGGGCTCCACATCCCTTTGGAGTGCTGCCAGCACAGACACGCTGCTCTCCCAGCAACAACTGCCTTCTCCTTGTGGGGACAGCAGAGGAATCAGAACGGGCTTTCTCATGTGCCTGTCCCTCACTCATTACTTGGGCTCATTAAACGTTTTAGGAGGTAGGGGCTGGGTCTGCACAGAGTAAGACTGGTTTCAGAATGCCTCTAGGAACCAGCAGAGATTTGATGCCACATCTGTCCCTTCTGCATGATGTCTAGTTTTCATTAAAATCTCCATCTTTCAGTTCCATTTGGGAGTTTACTTTTCTTCCCCTGCCCTGTCTCCACTCTCTCCAGCGACCCCAGTAAGCTGGCAACTCCATCAGAGGGCAGGGGTCACATCTGGCAATCGTGTCTCTTTACCAACACTTAACAACACTGCATAAACACTTGGAAAAATATGGAAGAGGTGTTTACAGTAGCTGCATTTCATAAGAGAGATTTATAGGCCTATTAAAAATTATTAGGCTCTACTTCTTCAGTGACAAAGCTGCTTTCATAAACTGCTCTTGACAATTTCATATCCAGAGTCTGCAGGATGCTTATTTTGACATTTTTTAAGCGCCATATTTCCTTCATCATTAGGGGTTTTTTGTTTTGTTGTTTAAAACCGCAGTTCCCTAATTCTTCTGACCTAGCAATTCAGTTTAAAAGTTTATATCACACTTAAGGCATGGGTGGACAGCATGACTGCAGGCACTGCTGAGAGTAATGCTGGAAAATGTTCCCAAGTGGCCAAATAACTAAAATGTGCATGTTTCAATTGCCGATATACTTTGATTGGATTCACGGACCTGGGAAAAGACAGGGAAAGTCTTAACACCTAAGCATGGCAAGCATGGAGGCAGGACAATGAAAATGTCCTTTTCATATTGGATACAGTACCAGATCTCACCCTTCCACCCTCTAATTCACAAAGAAACAATGGATGGGACCAATCCTTCTGTTACTCGTGAAGGCAATGATTCTTTCCTTTAGCATCCACATATCCATTCTCAGTGGCTACAAGGAGAAGTCTGAAGCCTCTCCATTTACTACAGGACCATAATCCTAGATTTTGCTTCAGTTTATTAAACTGATAAAACCATTTGCATACCTACTTTTCTTGGAATTCAAATTAGGAAATCATTCCTGCTCTAATACATGAGCCATAGATGATAGAGCTGGACAAAGAGTTAAATTCAGGAGTAGTTTGATGTTAATCTATACAACAATAATAATAATAAAATCAATATTTTCGGAATTTTGAGCTGAAGCAATAGATGGAAAATGCCCTACCCCCCAAGTTTCATTTGGATTTGCTTAGGAGAAAATTCATATCAGAACTTTCTCAGCATACAAAGACCTTTGAAATGGGCTTTTTCTCTGTTTACAAAGGCAATCCTTTGTGTGGTACAGTCATTTTGAACAGCAACAAAAAATGACAATAAAAATGTATCTAGCAGGAATCTATTACCTGCTTCCATAAATAATAACAAATCACAGTACTGTGATTCTGTGCTACAATTGCCAAAAAAAGGATTGCTCCTATTTCTGAGGATACCAAAGCTCTGTGTTTGCTGTCAAGGCATTTTCAAAGATTTCTGTCCATCACATCCCTGGAGTCCCCAGGGCTGGTCAGGTACTCCAGGTTATAGACAGCAGTTACAGTCAAACTGTATTAATAATTAAACACAAGGCTGTACAGGAGCAGCCAGCATAATTTACATGCTAAACCAGGTAAAATCTCAGTGGTAAATCACAACGACAAAAAACGGTTTATTCAGGTTAATCCTAGTTAAATCATATACATTTTTCAATATATCCCAGTTGTCTTTTTTGGAAAGATGAACGTGGCCTGATGAGGAGAAGACTGATTTCAACCTAGCTGAAGCCATTCACAAGAGGAGGGGACAAAATTCCAAGCTGGCAGGTAAGAGACAAAACAACTTCAAGTTTTCCTCCAGACTCTGGTGGCCCCCACTGTGCAATATAACCCAATAACACCATTTGGCAACACCAGTAAGTCATCACTGACCAGAAAAGAAATTAACATTCAGCACTAGCCCAAATTATCTGCTGTTTGCTAAAACAGGAAAGATGCTGCAAAACAAAATGTTGCAATACTCCAGAGCAGTGGGGTTTGTAAGCTGAATGACAATGACTTTCAAGATCCCTTGCTAATAAACAAGTGGGTGGGACCAATTCCTTAATTTTTATCGAGCTGAACGCAACTCAAAACTGCATGAGGTGGGACATCCTTCTTCACTGCAACATCTATTGTTTCCAGTGCTAGTCTGCTGGAGGGAAACTATCAGCCTGAGATTATCTAAAGTGTACCCGGTTTCCTGAGCAATTCTGTTTTTCCTCTAAATACAAAGGAAAATAAATATGTCTAGAAAGGTACTCCTGTGTGTAGGGAATACAAGAACAAACTCTTTTTTTCCCTAATTAGCTACCTTGGAATGGTTTAGCATCAATGATGAAAGTGGGATGACTCATAGGAATAATTATTTTTATGGGTACAAACACTCTGCAGTCAGGACTGGAGCCCATATAATTATTCCCAGTAAGTGCATTGAGCAGGTACGGAGTGTCTCACATGCCTGTTTGCAATATATAAACCCACACTTGTATTTCTTTTTCTTCTTTTTTTTTTTTTTAAATTATTATTATTATTGTTATTGCTGTTACTTTAAGCACTGTAGACATAAAGACAGGGGAGCTGTTCCGTGCTGTGTCCTAGGAAGCAGACTGCAGACTCTGAGATCACAGCTGGGAAACAGAGAGAGCTGTGCTCACTGAGGGCTGCTATCAAGTTAAAATGCAAAGTCAGGTGAACGAAAGAAAGTAATGCTCAAACCAGACACATGCACAGGATTTTGACACTTTCAAAAAGTCATCTTAAAATATTGTCTGGAGTTTTAGAGAATGCGGAACATCATGTAGGGAGAACAAACTGCCCTAACATCAAGGATCAATCACTAAATTCTAAAAAGCTCTGATGAGATAAAAACAAGGCAAAGTGACACCCTATGCCAATATTGTCAGTATGCATGGGCATTGAGAGTGCACAACATGTCAAACATTAGCAACTAATGCTTCAGAGCAGCTCCAGAAAGGTGCAGCTTTATTTTTCTCCCTGCCTGAAACACATGCCCAGTTATAACCACTTCTGTGCACACATGCAGCAGGTGCTTTTACTACATATACTGGACCTTTTGATACAAACTTTAAATTTCAGTTAGTGGCACAACTGCTGTTTTCCTCAGCCAACTAACAGTAGAAGAGAGAGGGGCATCAGCTTTTGAGATGCCAGTATTTTCACAGGCAGTGTCCTCACAGCATCAGATACCAGCAATATCAACCAAACCATCTCCAACGATAATTACCTGCAGTCAGAACCGAAGCAGATAGCAGCACTAAACATTTCATTTCCCTGAAAAAGGAAGGGTGGCTAAGAAAATCCCTCTGGGGGTGCAAATGATGAACTGCCCAGAAACACAGAACCCACGAGAGCCACACCTGCAGTAACAGACTCTGCAGACAAACACAGCATGCAAGTGTGGAACAGAAGACAAGGAAGTGTTTATTATTATTAAAAAACCCAACCATCTAAACTCAGGCCAAATGTGGTGAGATCTTGGAGATGTCACACAGCATCCCCGATGCCCCAGGACCAGAATAACATCAAATGTGTATGGCCTGAGCAGAATCCATGCAGGTCTTGAGAAGAATCTGTGCTACCCTACAAGGAGGGACAAAAGCACAACGAGAAGACCCAGGCTTTTGTTTCTTTAAGCACTGTGTGGTTTTGTTTCACCTCATTTTTATCCTAAACAATCTTTTTGTTATCTAGTGCCTTCTGAGACGAGCGTTCAAAATCTAATTCCCCTCTCTGTTTGCCATGATTTCTCCCACATGAATTACAACAGCAGCTGAAGTCATAGAGGGGAAATTTGTCAAACATATTACAGATCTTCCTTTTTCTTTCTGAAAAAGTAGTCTTTACAGAATACAATCTCATATTAATATAGATATGGTACCCCTAAAAATTACAACAGATAATTAGATCATGGACACCTTCAACAGCAGGACAATTATTTTTACATTGTCTGCAGCTGGGAGTTAAGAATAGCAGATAAGCTATTTCTAGACAAGTCGAATAAGACTGTGGCTTTATCTGAGCCCAGAGATATCCTCTTTCCTTGCAAGTTGCTTAGAACTCAAGACCCGATAGATGCATGCATTTGAACCTTTTCATAAATCCAGTAATGAAAAGTAAAGTCATTTTAAAGGCAGCCAAGTGAGATTGGCAATGCCAGCATTTCAAAGTAATGTCTGAACACACTAAAAGCTTTGTCACTTATCCATACCTCAAGCCTCTGAAAAACTAGCAAATAGATAAATTTTCTTAATTACTCTATCTTCCAACCAAATTTCATCAGTGCACTGGAAATTTTCCTAAGCAAAGTCTTTGCAGTCTAAAATAACTTCCTAATTCCACACTTCAGTAGCTGGGCATGGTGCTGAGCCATAAGGAATGTTCATGGCCGTGACAAAAGCTCAGCTCCAACTCATAGGTTGTATCCCATGAGATTCTTCCAAGCAAATCCCTGAATAGGCCAAAATCCTACTGGGTTTTTTTTGGTCTGAATCCTGAACAGTCAATTCACAGTCACTGCAGCCAAAGTTGCCCCCAAAGTTCATTCCTTTCTTCATAAAATAAAAAACTCCTCAAATACTTCATTCTGATGTTGCTTCCCTCCACCTTTACATTGTAAATTATGCCACAGCATATTTAGTAAGATTTTAAAATTATGTATCAAGCATACAGCCTGTCAAAGTTCCTTGAAGTAATTTTAAAAAAGTAATTCCAAGTCACCTCTCTTTTTAGACCATTTTGATATCAGAGAAATAGCATTTCCTAAAGAAAAAAACCACACAAAACACTTGATCAGGATTTTTCTTTACAAGTTCTTTCTTTGGCCTTGAAAAACAGAATAATCCCAGGCTATAAGAGCAGGCCCAGAGAAAAAACACATCTCCCAGTGCAGGTTCCTCTGCACAAACCGGACCTTGCTCATAACCAGCTGCACTGCCTACTGGTATTTCTTTCAGAAAACATAATTGTTCATGCCCTAACTAGACCAAGAAGCACCCCTCTGAAAATGCAAAATTGTTTCTCATCAAGTTTAGTTTCATGTTCTAGAAAGAGCCCAGCAGCAAACATCTCGCCCAGGGACCAAATACGGAATGGTGATGCTGGGTTTTGTTTGCATGGAGCTCATCAGCTTCACCCTGCTGAGCAGGGGCTTTAAACAATTCTTTTAAAGTTTAATTTGAAATTATCGAGTTGCCATCAAAGTCAGTTTTCGTGGGCATACACAGATACACAGCAGGGTTGGATCAAATGGGGAGAGCTCGGCTCGGGCACTGCTGATTTGTGTCCTGGCCTGGCTGAGCCCGCCAGGCCGGGTCACTGAGCAGCTGCTCAGAGGAGGGGCACAGGGGACCCTGCTGCCTCCTGGGGCACCCAGGGCGACTGAAAGCCTTCATAAAACCACTGCTGTGAATCAGAAACAAAGAGAGGATGGTGTTGAGGAGAGGAAAATGGGGAAGCGACACGAGGCACAGGCTGCAGTGGGTGCTCCATGCACAGGGAGGATGAGGCACGGCTGGGAGTGCCGGCTGTGCCCACTGTGCTGCAGTGCCCCAGAGCGCCCTGTGCCTCTGCCCCTCTTCTCCCCGTCAGGGGTATGCCTGGCATCACTCACACACAGTCATTCACAGAAAAAAAAACCCTAAAATCACACTTCTGCTGAACTGAAACTCTTTCAGGGTACTACAGCATTGGTCTTATTGATTTACCTATTTAAAGCAGTGTCAGAATTTTGTCATTAATATTTGATTGGTATTTTTAGACGCTTACAAGAATTGCACAGACCATAAAAAGGTGTTACAGTAAAGCACCACAGGCAGAAGAGCATTACTCTGAAGCCTGGGGGATGTTGGTTGGCACTGTGTTCTACATCTTACAGCTCTCACAAAGTGTCCTTACATTGCCAGGACCTGGCTTCTCAGCAAACATGGATTTTAAAATGAGATTAAATAAAAAGGAAAGCAGCAAAGCAAAACAAAACTCAAACTGTGGACATTCATAGCACAAAAAGCATTATGTGTATCCAATAGTCAAAGTAAATTCAACATATTGTGCACTGAGTATTTACACATTTTAGCAGGTCTTGTTATGGTGAAAATTTGCACCTGAGAATGTACTGCTATAAATTAAAAGTTCCGTCTTGTTTCTTCGAATTCAAAGAAAAATAGATCTTGGGATACTTTAAGAAGCGCGTGTTACCCCAAACACACTTAGTATTCTGAAAACATAACTCACAACAGGAGCAATCACGCTTTTAGAATCAAGGGGAAGAGCTGCAAAGAAATCTTGTCAATGAATTTATGCAAGGGCTTATACACAAGCAGAACTAAAATGCATTTGTTCTTCAGAGTACAAACTAAGTTAAAAAAGGTGTCAGGAGAATAAAGCAGCCCAGAAAGCTGAAAGCAGCCTATCCACACTAATGACCTACAGGAAAATTCAAGCTGCCGGTGGAACTGCCCAAATTGTTGGCAAATGAGTCCCGAGGCCTTTAATGGGAAAGCATCTCCCAAAGTTTGCCATCTGACATCTTGGACCATGACCATCATCCCACAATGATCTGTTTGATAGAGTAGAAGGCATTCAAACCTTTCGCTGTGTTAGCAGAAACATGTCAGGTTTTATTTCTAGAAGAAGAATACTGTTTGTAGTAAGTTCAGATAGAGGTGGCAGTGGTACTCAGCCTTTAAGAAGCCCGAGTCATCCCAGTGTGCCACCCAGCACTGTGTCACTGCAGTTTGTAACTTTGGGGGGCTCAAGTTTTCCACCCTGGGTATCCACAGCAGTCCCTGCTTGCTAAAAAACTTCAGAAATGAGTTTTGGAAAACTTCTGAAGTGAATTTAAGGAAGAGATGCATTCTCTATCTATGGTAAAATAATCAAAGCCTTTCTGTTGAGGTGATCTAGCCCAGAATACCTGTGACCTTTAGCAAGGACTTCAATTTTGGATACATTTAATATTCCAGATTTCTCACTAGTTGAATTGTTGCTCAGAAATTGTCCCAAATGTGACCAAACTCTGAGCCTCTACGATTCCTCAGCTTTTACTTTCATAGTATTCAAAATACATGAGAATCAGGAAGATTCACACTTAAAGCATTTTCAAAATCAATACTACAACTTGAGCACTAATTTATTAAAATTTAATATAGAAAGAAAACACTATATTAAAAATTGAGTTATCACCAAGGACTGGAGCAGGACTATGGGAATTTAAGACCGACTAATTGAACCCCAAGTAGATCACTTGGCCAGTACTCCTGAAATATGCAGCAGATCCTGCCCCTTGAATAATAAAATACTGGAAATGCCTGCCAAGTTAATAAATTTTTGTGTCTCACGGAGGTTACAAAGCACATAGCTCCCAAGTGACAAGCTCCATACCCTTGGGTGTGATAAAATTTCCCACAAAGTAGCTGTGGTAGTCTGAATCTTTTCTCCTGTTCAGGGTCAAACTCTCTGTCCCCGAGCTGTTCATGGTGCGTGCAATGTCAGTGGGAACTTACACACTCATCCTACGGTGGAACTAAATTTTAAGCTCTGTAAAAACACCACATTACTCTCTATTATAAAGCCTCAGTCTGCTATTATATCCACAGGATAAATAAGAATAAACTCCTTTGAAGTCGGTAGAATCAAAACTCTAAATGCCAAGAACAGAATTAGATCTTCCACTCTGGGCTCTCCACCCCACAGGCAGAAGCGAAGGACTGATAGAATTGTATGTATTAAAAAAAGAAAGGCAGCTTTAAGAATTACCCTGCCAAGAAAAGCATGTTAACAAAGTCATGAAAGACTTTTCTATAAAAATAAATTCAACAGAGAATGGAAGGAAGAAAAGACACATTTATGCTGCTATGATTTTTCATGGCTAGAGAAATGCAAACTGAAGCAGGAGAGATTCGTCGTTCATATGAAAGGCAGTATCTGCCAGCAAAGATGTTCCCTGGCAGGAGCACAGTGGAAGTGGCTTTTGACAATTCTGATCAAGAAGTGCCCTAGTTAGTATTCAAGATGGCCATCATGATAGATTAGATGAATAATTTTGGTTCTTTGTCAGGACTTGGATAATATCTGCCTACAATACATCTGTATCAGTGCACTCTTAATTACTGAGTAAAGGACAGATAGAACAGCACAAAACTTTTCTACACATCCTTTATGCTCAGATAACGACAAGCTCATGTAAATTATGGCATATATTACAAAAGCAAACACTGCTTCTTTTCATTATCACTCACTACACACATGCAGCATTCTGAAGAGCTGAAGGGAGAGGGTTGTTAAACAAGATTCATCAAGTTAAAGAGTAAGCTACAGGATCTGAGATGAGAAAAGTGCAGTCCCCAAACCTCTCTTTATCATCTTACAGTAGTTATGCAGAACAAACAGCAAGATTTAGATCCAATCTACTTGTAGATAATTGATGGAGAAAGAACTTGAGGGTGACACAAAGACATCAAATTGTCTGCAAGTTCTTTTCCTGTTTTCTTTAGAATTAAGGCCTCCTGTCTGTCCAGATTGATGAATAACAGGGTACAGAATGTCCTCTGCAAAAAAAAAAAAAAAATTTTCTTTCATTATTTCACATCTGCACTTTATTCACATATCCATTTAGTCACTTGGCGCTCCAGAAAAGGGGCTTTTGCTTTGGTGGACAGTCCTAATCTTAGGATCATCTGGGGGTGTTTTTTTGCATTTTCCCCAACCATTTAAGGAGCAGAACATAAGCTTTTAGGCTGTTCTCATCCTGTAACACATGGTTTGGCTTTTGGTCTTTTCCCAAAAAATGCAGATTTGTTGTGGTCTTGGGGGGGCTTTGTGGGCTGCAGTGGATGGCAGGAGCTGGATTGGGTATTCTTGTGCTCTTTAGAGCTGAGGCCCTTTTGCACGGTTCCTGCGGGTTTAAGATCAGAGGGTTGAAGTCCTGTGCTCCTATTTTCTGCATTGCTGCCCTTCTAGATCTCAGCATCTTGTTCCTTTCCCTACAGCCTTATAGATTTGCCTCAGAAAAAATCTATTTCCAAAGAATTCTAGATTATCTTCTCTGTTTAAAATAATTTACCGTTTGCTGCCGCTGAATATCATTTCACTTTACTGGACACTCCTGAGTACCTTAACACTGTGTTTGCTCACTGTTTTATTGTTTTTATGGGAAAAGTCAAATTAACGATCAGCAGATCTGATGCAAGAGCCCAGATTTTTGGTGCAGAAATCTGAAAAATAGGAACTGAAGCAAGAAAAAAACCAAGCTAGTTCTGAAACTGCTATCCTAGGATATCATATCTGCTGTGCATTTGTGCAACAGGAACTGTTACACATCTCCCAGCGTACAGTAATTGATACAGGAAACTACTGGCCTGGAAAATTGCTATTGAAAACACATAATCAACCTTTTGAACTCTATAAACCCAGGGAGACGCAAGATGCAATTCTGCTTCTTCAGGACATGTGTGCCTAGTCAGTTTAGGCTTCAGCTTCAGAAAATGGAGGTGAACAAATTGCAGAAAACTGCTCTGAGTTTTATAATTTGGTCATCCCGTATACGTGGCATAACTTTCTGGACTCTAAGTCTTCTGAAAGTATGTAGGCCAATGCAGTAACACGGGAGCTGCACATTCTGAAAAACTCTCCATCACCCCAGAAGTACTAAATGTATATTAGCATGTATTTATACATTAAAAAAAGGGGTTTGCCTTTTGATTTGCCTGACTTGATGCAATTCTATCTGTACTGCTTCTGTGTACTGCCAGGCTCTGACGGAGCATCGCGTAAGAACGACCAAAGCACCCACCAGGCTGAGGTGCTGCTGGGTTTTCCCCTTTGCTCATGCACTCTGCCAGGGGATTCCTATACATCCAAGGTTAAATCATAAAATGCAATTCATTATTTGGCATAGATGGGGAAAAAAAATTAATAAAATAGATAATTTACTGGTCTGAAAGATATTTTCCAATAGTAATGGATCTAAGCACTTCCCATTAAAGGGCACTCATCTTCAGTGTGCTTCCAAGTATCCATAGAAGGATACCGAAGTACGAAAATCCCTGAACAAATGATTGATTGTAAGTTGATGTTTGAATACATTTGTGCAACGATTAAATCTACGTTTATCATTTTAGAAGGCCATCAGGTTAAAATTCCTCTTTTCATGCCAAAGTTCTAAAATTGACTCGAGATATGGTTCCTAGTTGGGCTCACAAACTGCCTTCTTCAGCAATTAAAATTGATGGAAAATATTGATCAAAAGGTATAGCACTTCTATTGGAGCCTCAGAATGTCATCAGTAGATGCTGAACGTGACCCTGGCAGAGGAACTGGCTCCCCCAGGTGAGGACACTTACCCCCCCTGTCACACCTTTGCCCTTTTCAAGCACTAAATACTTCAGAAAGCAATGACTGAGCCAGCATTTTCCAAATCTTGAGTTAGCTTCTGGAGATGTCAAAGTTTTTGGGAAAGTGTCACGGACCCACAGGCAGACAAAGAGAAAAAGAACAACCACATTTTATCACAGGAGTTTCATCTGACCCTCAAAAACCTGTAACAACCCATCCAGTGCTGCAGATCCTTATAGCTCTTGATATTAATTTAAGGGCACTCAAATCACCAGGATTAATGGCTCTTGGCAGCATTTTACCACCATCTTAAAGAGCAGGTGCTTTCAGATAGCTGTTCGCAGAGTATGGATTTCTGGTTCCAAGCTTTACCTCTAGACAGACCCACATTGAGAGCTGATAATTCTGTTTTAACCTACATCGAACTCCTCTTAATTCTAAAGTGGTCTTCTTGAAAGTAGTGAAGGCTGGTGAAAAATCTGTGACAGGTGACTTTTGATGAAGATTCTTGGCTCAAGTCTCTCATTTCTGCTACGGCTATTTTACGGCTATCAAAACTTTGCATTATCTCAACCAGCCACAACTTGCTGAGTTGAAAAAGCCTTTTTATCTAAAGATAGAGGTGTGCTCAGTGTGACAGGTTTCTGGGGCAGTAGAGGTAGAATGAAAAGATCCTGTAAAGATAAGTAATTTAAGATAGAGTTCATTCAGCAGCTCAGCATTAAAGGGTGTTCCTAACTTAGTGCATGGGTTAAAAAACTTGTTCGCTGCCTTCTGACCCAAACTCACCACCAAGTACTAACCTCTGGATCTTCTTTTTAACAGCATAACTTTCTGGCCATATGTCTGCTGCTTGTTAAGCTCTTCCCCGTCTCTGCTGAACAGTTTGGACATTATTGCCCAGTCCCCACGCTGGGTAACTGTGAGGCTCAGAGGTGTGAATTTACAGATTGCAGCCCTCCTTTCACACATATATTGTAACATCTCTCCATGTTTGCTTAATCTGTTGGAAAAGTGACCCTTCAGATCCTGCCACACACTGATGAGAGTGGACCAGGCAGGATTTGTTTGGGTTCTGTTCACGTTTTCTTCCAAACTCTACAGACCAAAACTTCAAAATGCATCAGGCATATAAAAAAAAAAAAAAAAAAAAATTATGCTCACATATCAAGTCAGCAGAACTTATTTATAAATAGTTGCATGTTAAAATGAAAATGTTCTAGGACTTCTGCTAAGTTACTTAAGGGAAAGCCATGAATTTAAAATATCAATTTTAATTGTTTTTGAGAAAGTGGGAAAAAGAGAATTCCACCAACTCTACATTTTGGATTAGGAAATCAGGACTAGAAAACTTCCCAAAAGTCATTTTACTCCTAAGAGGATTTTTACAACTTTGTTTTTATATTAATGCCATCTCTTAATGGGCAAAACAAAATTCAGCCCTTTTGCACTACCAGGTTGATTTGAGGAACTAATATATTCCCCATGTCTCAGATGGTCCCCAAGCAGGGTGAAAATGTAAACATGGCATTGCTGCATCACCCAGTGGCTGTCAGAGGGGCACCCTAAAAGAGAGACCCTCAGTTCCCATCCTTCATAAGGGCTGCAATCGTGGCAGCCCAGGCCTGGCTCCACGCAGGATCTGTGTGCATTTACTGCTTCTCTGACACAAGTCAGGGACAGGCTCTCAGGCAGGCTGGTCACTGGTGCTCTCAAACTGCAAGCAAATATCACTGAGACGGTTTAGAGACAGCAGAGCTTTAGAGTAAAACTAGACCATGTTATCTGTTTAAAAACCAAATTTAAAATTCCTGTTTGCTCTTATGGGTGAGCAACACACTAAGACCAGAAAAGTTCTCTCCAGTGAATCGGGCTGATGTGGAGGTGAATGGACAAGTGAGCCCACACTGGAGTGGTGCAGCAGGAACATTCCTTACTGGGAATGCTCCAGTTCAGCCCACCCCGTCAGACATAATGCTATGAAGGAAGTGCATGGTGAAAATTCACCATCATTTGGATACCAGCAAAAAACAAGTTTTGTAATTTGCAGCTTTTTAAAACCTTGAATTGTTACTTGCCACAAATTCACTGTATGAGGAAGAAAAAAATTACATTTTTATTTTCAACATCCTCTTTTCTAAAGCACGTGGCTCAGGCAGTCAGATATCCAGGTACACACACTCACTGTGGATCTGCACTGGTAAAAGCCATTTCAGTATAGCAGGGGTTGTCTTAATATACAATTGAATTGATGTAATGTGTGGTTTAGAAGGAAATTATTTTAAATTCGGGGTAAGAAGCCAACTGAAATCATAGCTACGCTTAATGCGATGCTGTAGACTGCAAACATGTTTGTTCCCATAAACATGTAGCAATTTAATTTAAAACAAACTTCTTGGGTAGTGAGATCTTAATCATGTCCTCCTACAGCATAAAGATCAGCTATTTTATGTAACTTCTGGAAAGCAGTATGTAAGAATGACCCAGTGTGGATTTAAATTAACCAGAGCCCAATTCCATTGATGATATCTGTGAGTTTAATTATTCTTGTCACTTCTCAAATGAACGTTGTAGGTTTTTTTGCCCTATTCTAATTTTTTTATTCAAATGCTAATTATAATTTAACAAGCCTAGTGTTATAGCAGCAATGCATAAATCTGCCATGCAAAACACTGTACTTTTAAATACATCTTTGGGTTTTCATTAATGGCACTTACAATTTGAGATTTTACAGTGTGATGGAAGGTAAGAAATCTATTCCCTGGCCCTTTTTTTTTTTTTTTTAAATAATCTTGAAAAGACATTCCAGAACTCTGACTTTACCACCTAAGTTGCATATAACCACTCCTGCACCTCAATATTCTGGACTGCTGGCAGGAAAATTCAGCTATTTCCCCAAATAAAGGGTCAGGCAACAAGCACCTTGGCAAGACTTTGTTAGAGTACATAATTTACAGAAAAGCATCTTAGCAGGGCACACCTGCACACCAACACATGGCCAGAAAGCAGCCTGGCAGCTGGAGCTGCTGGCCCAGCCCAAGGCAGGTGCCCACAGGAGCCAGGCAGGCAGGAGCAGCCAGCAGGGCTGGGCTGGGCTGGGCTGTGCCGCAGCCTCAGCTCCTGCTCCAGGCAAAGAGATGTCTCAGTCTGCAATCAATGGAATCAGAGAGCTCAGGAGGTTTTTAGTGCTTTGGTCACTCCTGCTCGTGCCCCACGTGGGCTGTTTGCTCCCTGACTGGACCAGAGAATTGGATCCCCTGGCACACCGCTGGGAAGATCACAGGGACACACTGACAGCCAGGGGACACGGGAGGGACAGCCACAGCCTAAATCCTGCCTGTCCCTTGGATCCTCCCACTGCACAGGGAGCAAAAAATCCATAAACCCGGCTGCACCCACACTTTTTGCTCAAGTATGTTGATAAGGAACTCTGTTACGTGTCCTGTATATATTCTTGAAACTTCAAGAGCAGGTTTTAATCTCATTTACCCGGACTTACACCCAGTTTCAATTCACTGTGGCAATTCAAAAAGACCGAAATTAGACTGCGGTTTTTATTCTGAAGTTTTTTGAAGCTAATGAATGCCACCTGGGTTTCTGGAAGAGTTCCCAAACTTGCATTTTCTTTGGAAGTAAAAATGTAACTATAGTCTAGATGTTTTGCAGGGAAAACTGAGGATTAATGATGAAAAAAATCACTATCTATAGAGATTTATTTTTTAAAGAACTATGAGGTTCTCAGATATTGCACATATTTATATATATGCATATTATCTTTAAATTTTAAACCTCATTTGCATTTTAAAAATGACACTGTAATTTGCTTTTCCCAGATGTATCACTCTTAATCCTAACAGCTTCCCAGTCTTTTTTACATTTCTATTATCACTAAAGTTCAGAAGAGACTTCTAATTGATCCAAATTACATATTCAAATTAGACTTTTATGAGCACAAATTAACATACCATAGACATTTTATTTAATTTGGTCCCCAAAACATCACCAAAGTAATTTGGTTGTAATATATTAATTAGTAAAAATTCTGAAATTATTGAAGTATAATAAATTCCTCTATCTGAATATTCCTCTTGAAATAGCACCCCAAATTAATTTATAGCCCAATATGGTGTTATGCATTCCTGCCTCAGATTCTTTAACATTTATTTATGCTGATGCACTTTTGTTCACTATCTCCCGAGAACTAAGAAATTAGAGAAAGCCATTGCCAGTCTCTGCCTAGGGGAGATAATGCCTCAGATCCAGGTGTTTGAGGCTTTTCATTGGCTTTTTAAAAATGTTTTATTCACATACAGAAGCCTGAAAAGATCAGAGATACAGCTAAATCCTTCGCAAAACTGTGTTATTTTAATTAAGACATTTAATTTAGGAATTTTGTTTTCTTACTTTGAAGTCCTCCCGCAGCAGGGAGAACCACACATTATCCTGTGCCATCTCAGAGCTCCTCTTCTGCCCTAACAGAACACCTGAGAGATTTCCAGGGCAGAAGGAGAACCCCAGTGGCTCTCCCACCTCCCCACTGCCACCCATCCACCAGGGTAGCACATAAAGTTCAAAAATGTTACTTGCAAGACTAGAAATATATGCTTTTTCATTTTTAAAAGTTCCAGTTTCCCCCCCATTTCTTAGTATTGGAAATTTGAAGTGTTTCAGAGCCTGTCCAGATCAGGCTCTGACATTACTCCAAACACCTTTGCATTTCCCTGGGTCTAGCAAACACAGTTTCACCAGTTCGCTGACTCTTGGATCCAGTCCTTCCTGACTGGAAACAGTGCCCTGGATAGCTGCTGCCCACAGCTGCAGTGGGATTCTCTGCAGAGCAGCAGTTACTCTTTGATACACCTATCCAGACACTTATGTCTTTGTTCAAATGACCGACAACAAAATCTAGTCCTGGAAAACCAAGAATCTTTAAAAAAACCCCCATATTGGCTACAATCTGCACCTTTTGATGAAATGCCACAAGGAATGTTTGTCTTTAAACTGTATGGCTATAACTATTGGCATCTTGCTTCTCTCTGTATTCAATTTCAATAGTTGGGACTAAGATCAGTTCTCACACAGTTATCATTTTATCCCTGGAAACTGACAGTTTTCCCAAAGATCTGAATGATGGATTTTGCTTAGCACTTGGCTGAGCTGAGTGATGGCCTCATCTGCGTGAGTTAACTGCTCCCAGAGATGAATCAACTGTGCTTTCCTCATTAAGGCAGTCATCTGTAGAGTTTTAGTCTCTTCACTAAAAGTTCTACTCTTCATGAAATATGACTCAGAGTTTTCCACACTGCTCACGAGTGCTTGCACCCCTTTGTTGTGGTTTAACCCCAGCTGGTGACACAGCACCAATGCAGCAGCTCAGCCTTTGGGATGGGAGAGAACCAGGAGAGTGAAAGTGAGGAAACTCGTGGACTGAGATAAAGTTGAATAAAGAAAAAGCTGCGCACACAAGCAAAGCAAACCAAGGAATTCTTTCACCACTTCCCATGGGTGTTCAGCCATCCCCAGCAAAGCAAGGCTCCATCATGCTTGGTGGTTACTTGGGGAGACAAATGCCATCACTCCAAACATCCCCCCAGCTTTACCTGCTGAGCATGATGCCAGATGGGCTGGAATATCCCGTTGGTCAGCTGGGGTCAGCTGCACTGGCAGTGTCTTCTCCCAGTGTGCTGTGCACCCCCAACCTGAATTATCAACGCTCTTTTCAGCACAAAGCCCAAGCACAGCCCCGTATCAATCCCTACAAAGAAAATTTTCTTTATCTCAGACAAAACCAGCACACCATACAATACAGATGAATGTTTTTCTACTGACTGTAATTTTGTTCTTACAAAATTAAAAAGTCTGGGCTTTTTATTCTTCAGCTGAAGCATCTATGCATGTTAATCACTCCAGACAGTAATGTAAAGATGGCAGAGGAGTGCAATCTTCTGTGAAGGAGTTTTTCCGGAGATGAAACTGGCCAGAATTCTTCATTCATAGCAAAACTCTGCCTGAAATTTGACTTCAGTCCAACTTAAAATTCAATCAAATTTTTCTGAAGCTTATTTCTTAAAGGAAATTCTATATGCTGTATGCTATAAGGAGGCCAAAGGTTGAAATTTTCAAAGCAGTTGCTATGACACAGAGCACGAGCTCTTTGGCCAAGGAGTGTGTCCACTTCAGACCTTTCCAGTACCAAATCCTGTGGCCCCAGTGACCCTATCTCAGTAGACAAGTGTCTGGGGAAAAGGAAGACTTCCTACATTTATCCAGGACTTCTGGAACTGCAGCTCCACAAGCTCCAGGGCACAGTGTGACCTGAACAGTTCCTAGTTTGTAAAGTTACTACAGAAACAACTGTGGGTCCCAAATTGCCTCAAAACACTGCCCAGACGTGGACTGACCATCACACTGAGTTTGGTGTCACGAGTTGTGCACGCACAGACATTTGCGTGGGAAATGCTGGACAAGTGTTGGGGCAGGGTTATTCTGCATCACTTTTCATGCTGTTGGCTGTGCCTGGGCTTGCAGAATTTCTGATGCATTTTGTTTAAAACAGAAAATGTTACACAGATGTAAATGCAGTCCACAAATGAAGTAAAAAGGTCTCTTCCCTTCAGTATTTCCTAGGCTACTCCTCTTTTCCTTACAGTACTTGGAGTCTATAAAGTGAGCAAACATGCCCTTAATGAACATAATCCTGGAGAAAAACATTTTTCTGGAATTAAAAAAATAAGTAGCAATTAACCCAGAAGACGACTCAATGGCCAAAAAAAAAAAAAAAATCATCTATTAACCCTGTGTTGTGATCAATTCCATAATTCTTTAACAGCCCTTTCCAGAGGTCTGACCATAGAATGAAATCTCTCCAACAGCCACATTGACTTCCATACAATACATGGACAAACAACCTTGCATACAGTTAAAATGTAGCTTAAAGTTGAAAAGTTTTTCAAGTTCTCAGATCGGATTTTACAGGAGAATAAGAAATACAATCAAACTGTAGCAAATTGTCACATTTTTGCTATCACTGGATCATAACAAAGAAAACCACAGCTCTGCTGAAACAAAGTACATATGCTTAGTAACCGAGGTGAAAGAAACTGTGGAATATAAAATCTACAATGCCACAAGTCCATAAAAATCAATAAAACCCCCTTCAACACAGAATGAAACACACATCAGCTGATGCTTTTGAAATACAAAGGTAGAAAGTTATTTTTTATAAAAATAGCTCAAGTGAAAAAACATACTTCTCTGCCCACTTCAGGATTATATTCAAGGTTTCTTGAGTCATTGCCTTTGTGTGTTGCTTTCTGAAAAAACTTTCTCTTGGGACCAAATCTCAGTGCCAAAATAACCCATCTTGATTTCAACAAAACTTCTCCTTTGTAAACAGTGTTGGAGGAAAATTTTACAAGACAGAATCATTCAAAAGTTTGAAGAAGGAGGGGGAGGGAATCCCTCAGGTGCAGATATTGCCACAGGGGAAACAGAATGCAGTGTGTGAACTTATCTCGTTCACAGCTTAAAAACCATTTTTGTGTGTCTTTCATTATTTATAAAGTCCGTGTTACAAAGTAGGTGAAACACAATAAATCCATCAGAAAACTGTTCCAAAGAAACACTATCAAATATAAAGAAAGACACTGGGTTCAAACCCGTCTTTGGTTAGTGCTTGGCTAGGGGTCTTCAGTTGGTGCACACTGGAATGATTCGCAGAGAAACAAAATTCTCTTAGGCCCCTTTGTAGACTCAGCTCTGCTCACTAGTGAGGAGAGTCACTAAAATAGTCCCGAAAGATGGAAAGTACATGATCCTAAAGAGTAAATCATCTTCTTGCCACTGCAAAATAACCCCTGAGCAGGACAGTCACTGAGCAGGCAGAGAAAACACCCACGTGGCATTACAACGTGCTGCTCCAGAGTGGAAATGCTGCAGTGTAATATCAGATTTCCCCAACATCTAAACTGACCTACAGAGGACATCCCAACAGTAATCTTCACAAAAACCCTACCTTAAACTTCTCCTAGCAAGCTCATATTACACACTTTTATCAGCTCACTCTTCCCAAACCAAGGAGCAGTTCAGAAATGGAAGTACTGCCAGGCATTTAGAGTAGAGGAGACAGAACCATTTCAGTTGGGAGGGACCTACAGCGATCATGGTGTCCAACCACCTGATCAATTCGGGGCTGCAAAAGTTAAAGCTTCTTATTAAGGGCACTGTGCCTTCAGACACTTATACAGACACAGATATACAGCAGCACTGAAAACAGAGCATGTCCAGTATAAATACGCTGCATATTCTTACTAGAACATTGCTTTCTGGAAGTCAGCTGAGCAACAATAAGCCTTTTCAACCTTGAATTTCAGCAGGTAGGTAATAGCAGTTAATCTGCAGTAGCAAAGCTGACACTGATTATAAAATGATACATTTCTAATGGTCATTTTATTTCTTATTACAGTCTGTTTAAAATTATATTTTCTCCGAGAAACTAAATTACTCTAACAACTTTCTCCTTGGACTACTTTTGGATCTGGAATTGCTATGAAATATTATGCAATTCACATTTAAACTCATTCATCAGAAGCCACTCTTGCCTGCTCCCTAGGACTGGGAGAGGCTGGGGGCAAGGAGTCCGTTTGTTCCTTATTCCTGATGCTGAGCCAAGCCCTGCTCTGTGAATGCTTCCTGGGCTGGGAAATGAGAATCCTGCTTTATTCAAAAGGACATACTTGCAGGCAATACTTGACTTTGAACCCAGATAAACAAAAATTCGCAGATCTCAAGCAGTGACTTTGTGGCGTTCGTATCTTCACATATTTACTAAATGTGTGATGCTCTGCACCAAAATAGCACAAGGACAAAATGCTCAAGACATTAATTCCTTTCATTTGTAATACATTTCCTGAGTGACAGAGATTGCAGCTGCTGCTTCCATATCTTATAGGGCTGCACAGAGGGGATCTGCAAGGAGGGAAAGTTAACATAGCTATGGCAGTTTAAATAAAAAGGGATTAGTCTTCCTCTGGATGCATGAAAGCTGCACCTGGAATTTTAATATTGATCAAAACATTTGCCAAGTGCCACGCAGCCCTTCTGAAGCTCTCCAAGGGAATATTTACCGTCAGTCAGACTCCTAAGAAAAACAGTATTTTCCATCACCGGATGTTACCGGAAGGCGTGTTCTGTTTTCCTAATTCCATAGGGCAATCCAGTCCGTGTTATCAATTCAGTTATGCCAAAAGCTGCCCACAGTAAAGCTGCCAAAAAAGCTTTGAACAATGAATAAACCAAAAAAAAAATCAGCAGACCTGAACAGGTTTTTTTTAAGCCAAGACCTCAACAGATGAAACTAAATCAACTTCTTATTACTCAAATTGCCCTGAGGTCTGAATCCCTTTGTTTTAAAGGGTCTGGACAGAAAAATAGGTTAATTCAATGTTTTGACTGAATATGAGGGGTTATATATAGATACATATGTAAAATACTAAACCATCCCGTCTCCGTTTATTTGTTTGCTGTTCCAGTGCTTAAATGTGCATCAAGTAAACTTTGCTTGTTACTTACTGTAACAGCATATGGCCAAATTGATTTACAATAAACCACTTCCTATCCTAATTCCCAAAAACTTGGCAAAATCTCAGAACTGCATAAAATTCCCCTTCCTGCATTGGTTTCAAGCTAGACTAATGAAGTAGAGCCTGATTTATACCAACAGACAGCTCTGAGCATGCACCACAGATGCATCAGTCTATTGAAAGACATTGTCAAATTAAGAAAAGCAGTTTCTGCAGAATCTTACACATCCTCTCACTCAAGCCAGGCTTACACGAGTCTAATCCACTGGAATCAGCAATTTGTGTGATTTCCTACAAACGCTACGGCACTCCAACAAATTCACAGCTCCTGCCATAAATAAACACAACTTTGTCAGCTGGACGCTGCGCTCAGGCCAGCGAGCAGCGTTTTGCTTCACTGCGCCAGGTGCTGCATTTCCACTCGGGGCAGCACCTCTGGCAGCGCTGCCTCATCGCTCGGTCTGACCATCACTGGGGGAGGCTGGAACCCCTACCAAGCCATGGATTGCGGCTAAAAATAACCTTAGCAGGAAAGGGGGGTTTGTATGGGACAGGCGCCGAGGGAGGCGGAGTGGTTCAACTGGGGCGGGCGGAAGGAAAAAGGACGGAGCGTTTTGGAAGCGCAGCGCATCTCTCAGCAAACCAGATGCAGGGCAGCTCCTGCTGCACAAGAGGCCTCTGTACGAGCTGTAAAACCCCTCCTCTGTTTGCTTCAGGAGCTGAACAGCAATTCTGTCCCTTCAATCTAACAAACAAAAAGGCAAGGGGGCAAAGAAAAAGTCCTTAATAGCCTATATACAAAAGACACTTTTATCCTGATCGGTTTGATTTCATATCACTGCTTTTGATTTATACGAGCTGATTTTTTTTCATTCTCATCATGCATCCTCTTCAGTCACAGATTTAATTAAGATTAGGAAAATGAAAAGGTACTGAGAATTAGTCAGATCTTTGAGACAATATCTGTAACAGTTATTCATTCAGGACTAGCCAGAAGAGATCATGCATGTAACACATAATGAGGGGAGGGAGTATGTACCACACCATCATTTCTAATGTATGGAACACAGTGTAACATTCTGCTAGACAAATGTCAAACATGACTAACTGATTTTGTGTCCCATTTCTGAGCTTGGTTTGTTCAAGATACAGATCTACAGAACCCTTTGGATCATCTGGCTAAGACATACTAACATTTCAAATATGTTTTGCATTCTTAATGGTGACTCCTTTCCACAGGTTAAGGTCTCCTTTTCCTTACACATTCTCTACAGGGTTTTTTACCAAATGTAAGACTGATGGTGAAAAGAAAGCAACTAAATAAAATTGATCAAAGCTTTTGCAACAGCAAGTGACACTGCAGCTCTGCACTTACTGAGGATACAGCTGGGCACAGCCTCGGTCAGAGCAACTTCCTCATAATTTTGGAGTCCCTGTGACAGACTCAGAGTGACCGGCCTCTGGAACGAGGAGCACTGGTGAAGTATTATCCTCTGATATTCAGTGAAACAGGCAGCATTTAGCTCACTCAGGTGTTGCTTCTAATGAGTAAGACCTCACATACTGACACTTTGCTCAGAAGGGTTACTTTTGTCCCCCCACTCATGATAATAATCATGAAATCATTATTATTCACAGATTCAATTTAGATTAGAAAGAACAAAAGATAGCAAATGTTTGCAAGTGTGCTCAATTAGGGATGTAATAATTCTACATCATCATTCATTTTCATGCATTTTTTGGTAAAGGGGGGATGAAACAGTGAGTGTTCATTAAAATTGCCCTTTGCCAATTTTTCCTTTGGACATGTGGTTTGTGGCACAGCTTTTCCTCCCTGGCAGAGGCTGAGAGCACTGGTGGCTGCCTGAACTGGTGCTCAGCATGGGGGGCTCAGAACGAGAGGGGATGGGCAGAGGCTGCCCCAGCAGCAATGGGAGTGGGGAGGGAGGCTCAAGGCACCTGTAGACTCTCCCAGCAGCACATCCACGCCACAGGGCAGGACAGAAGAGCACAGAAATAAACTTGGTAATTGCTTTGTTTCCGGTCTTGCAGCCTGTAGATACAGCTCCTCTCTGCTTTCTCCCCACTGGGAAGGGGATGGCTTTTCCTGTTAAATGCTGAGCTCAGTGAGGCCATTCCCACAGAGCCTCCAAAATATGGATGTAACCTCCTCGGGGCAGTGTCTAGACCAGGAAAGTAAAGATCACTTATATTTCCCATTGCCTATTATCCTCTCCAATGCACTCACAGCAGTGGCAGACACAGGCTGCTGGTACAGATCCTTCACCTCCTGCCATTTCTTACATTCTTCTGTGCTATACAGAGAGAAACGTTGCCTCTAACACAGGGAAATGAAAGTTACTTAACACAGGATCAAGCACAGCCAAAGAGAGGAACAGGAAAAGAACCCCAAAATGCTGTTGAAACAAGAAATTGTAGAAAAACTCAGAGAGAAACCATAATGTATGATGAAGGCTCTGAGGAGACCTTATTGCAGCCTTTCAGTTTCACTGGAAACAGGTTGTGCAGAGAGGTGGTAGGTGCCCCCCATCCTATTCAAGGTCAAGTTGGACAGGGCTCTGAGCAGCCCCATCCTGTTAAAATCTGAGGGGGTAAACCAACTTCAATATTGAAGATCAAAAGCTATGAAGTTTAATAAGAGTAGTGAAGTTAATTGTAGCAAACACCCTGCTGAAGGCTTAGGACAAGGACAACTGATCAGTATGCATGAATGGGTACAGATCTGTATAATCAACAAATTAGTGTAATACAAACATGAAAATAAAAATATAAATCTATGCAGCTTTTAAAAATACACTCACAAATATTTATTTTGCACAATCTGCAGCAATTTTACATCACATTATTCATAAGCATGTTTCCATACTACGGTGCCTCTTACTGCTATTTCCTCGCTCTGCTCCTCATTCCACACCCATAACAGAAGGAGCGTGAAAAGGAATTAAAATTCACAGCACACATTTGAGAACTGCGTAATCTGAGTTGCAAACGCACAAGTGAGTCACGAAAGACATCCCAAAACACTTGACAGCAAACTGCAAAAGCCTAACCTCCAGCCAACACAGATTTGTTAACATGGGTTTTTAAGCATGATGATACCACATGTGCATTACTAGCAGGTTAAAGACATTTAAATCCTTCTTGAAGTACCAAAGAGAAATACCCTCAGGAAAAATAATTATTTAATCAGAGCTGGCTGCTCAGCTGTACATTTAAATCTGAAAAAGCAGCGTCTTGCAGGAGATTTTTGTAAACCAAGGGGAAGAGCACTCAGCAAACTGCCATGGAGAGAAACGCTCACGTTCGGCAGGAACCGAACAGAACAGGCCCTTTGCATTGTGCAGCACGCTGTGCTCTCCTGGGAGAGAGCTGTTCTCACAAGTAATTTAAGGTCTAATATTTTCTTCTTAATCTAGAATGTTCTGTAATAACTTTCTGGACATGAATTACAACAAGGTTTTGTAATCTACCTACTCACACAAAAAGAAATCTTCTTCTAACCTTGCATACCACAAATATTCCTCACTGTGACAGTGAAATCAGCAATATTTTCCCAGGAATACATTTCAAATTGAAAAACTGTAAATCCTCTGTGGAGGAATAATCAAAGTATCAAACCAAAATCTGCAGCCTTAAAGACTGTAGCAAACGCATGTGCTCTGTGGCTAGAGCAGAGACTTTAATTCATAGCACATGGTGAAAAGCAATTTAACACAAATATTTTTGTATTAGTGTGTTTAAAACTTGCCTCCAAAGAAATATTGTGAATAAATATAAACTGTATAAATTAAGTGCAGTTTCCCGTCAATTTAATCTCAGATTCTCTGAAGTTACACATTAGCAGGTAAAAGCTGTTTATTCTGGGGTTCAGTGGTGATAGTTCAATACAAAAGACAGCACCCTATACAAAACGAGTCTCTGTGTCTTGGGGAAGATTATTTCTCTGTATTGTAGTGCTACATAGTGCTAAATCCCCCTCACTACTGTTAATGCTGCAGAAAACTGTTTCACCTTCACACATCAAAGCGTGCCAGTTTAAGATACCAGGGGCTCTGCACCCTCCAGAGGACAAAGAAAATAAATATTAAAATTTAGATATGAAATGGAAACATCTGAAAAAAAATTGACAGGGAAGAGCAATTTTTATGAACAGACAGATGAACAAAAGAAAAGGACGAGCAGAGTCTGCAGATACCTAAACCTACCTCTTGAGTATCTTCAGGAGCCTTTTATATTTTTACCAGCACTGGGAACATAATTAGAAAAAGTGTTTCACAAATATTTAGGCAAGTTAAGATCCAAGACTGATGCCCACAACCTTTAGTATTTGCTTTTGATCCACATTTGCTTGACAATTTGTTTGCGGTGCACGGGTCGATCCGGTGCAGCGTTTCGCACTCAGGGGGAGATGGATCACAGCAGTGACAGGACAGCTCAATACAGACACCAATCAAGGAGAGGTGAGCTCATCGGTGGGCAGATTAATTTTGGAACGCTTTTGAGGATGTAATTCACACCTACTCTTGAGGGGGCAGATCCTGAGCTTGTTAAAACTCCAATTATATAAGCAGGGGCGCATCAGTGGGATTTGTCTCTTGCTCGGCATTGAGACACACATTTTTTCCAGGCTTCTGTGCTGCTCAGTAATCCCTCAGAGCTAAGAAGTCTGACAGATCCCAGTTTGCTGCCTGACACCAACTTAGCAGCACTGAACAAAACCAGCCAGTCCATAGCTCAAGTGTTGGCTTACACCACAGCCTCTGAAACTCAGCACCTCCCTCTGCCTGCCCAGGGTAATATCACCCTGTAGCCAGCCAGGCTTCTGCAGCAGGGTCCTGGAAACTTATTTTGTAATGACAAAGACAAGTAATTGCAGATATTTTATATTACACCCTCCCTTGCCCCCTCCTCCCCCCAGACAAAAAAGAAAAAAGGACTCTTCAGTATTTGGAGAATTAATACAGTGTTGTGCACTGAGTCAATGAGAAAAGTCACATCACAGGAAATTAGCAATCAAGAAAAAACTGTATTTCTATTTCTGTTTCTACTTTTAAACTCTTTCCTCTTCTCAGTTCTCCTGGACAGATTATGTCCATTTTTTCCTCCTGGATTAAATTGCTGCAATTATTTCTAGGAATTGTACAGCACCACGTTGCTGGGGGTTCTGGTGCTTTCCCCCAACACCGCTGCGTTCTCAGCAGGCTGCACCACTGCTCCAGAGCCTCTCCTGGGCTGGAGCAGCAACGCCCTGCCCCACTCACATCACGCCCTGACAAACTCCCAGCACCTGTCCTGGCTCAGCAGCAGAGGATGCACATGAACCACCGAGCCACCAAGTTCACCAGGCCACTTTCCCACTGAAATTTCCCTTTAATTTCTGTTACAGGAACTCTTTGGGGAACTCACTGCTCCAAGGTCAAATTGGTTCTCAGTCAGGCTCTACAAAATAATCCCTTGCTTGCACTTCGCAAGCTTTATTGTCAATGCCATGGGTTTTGGATTATTCACAAAATCCTTTTGCAATTATCATTTCTATTAACCTAGTTGTAGTGGCTGAAGGCCTTTCTGAAGCATACTGCTCCCAAGATGTCCTTTTTTTAAGCTTGGCAACCACATGTATTTGTCCAACACAATTACTTTTTCCCAGGATTTCCAAATCTCTCCTTTACAAAATATTTTCCATGCCCAGCCTAGGGTTTCAGAAGAAATACTTCTTTCTGTTCTATTTAAAAGTAATATTTGGTGATCCTCTAAGCAAGTCCTTCGATGTGTCTCTGGCTTTTATTTTGGCTGAAGGCCCAGACTCAGAACGAAGCCTTGCAGGCAATCTACCATAGCAAACACCCCAGGAAAAGAGGAGAAGTGTTTAGTGGAAGTGGCAGCTGCATGCACAGGCCATTTAATGCTTCTGCAGACGGTTCAGATGCTGCTCTCCCAGGGCAGAGCAGGAACAGGAGGCTGTTATCAAACCTCATGGGGGGACACGGCCAAGGTTACCCACTGCAGGTAAGGTTTTACTGGCCTTCTTGAAAAACGTTCTGCTCTGGGATTGTGTTTATGTTCATATTGAATTTAAACAACATCAACCACAAATTTATCATATTTATAGCATTTTTAACAAATCTATAAAAGAGAGCAATACAGTATCAACAGGGGAAAAGAGGAGCCACTCGAATGCATACAGGGAAATGGGCATATGGCTTGTCAAACAATCCAGCACTCAAAGGATGAAGGCGTCAGGAAATGAAGACTCCAGCCACCAGCCAGCCACAGAACCATGAGTGTGCATAACCATGCAGAAATCTCTTAATTCTGAATGGCACTTCTATCACAAAAAACCCCGTGTGTTTTTATAGCCTCATGTACACTAGACAGCAGGGGGAAAATGGAACAGACAGCTATTAAAAGCGTCCTTGGAACCATCATAAATACCCATTTTCATTTTTGGCTTAAAATTTCTCTAGCTCCACTATCAAGAGGTGATTTATCATCTTTCATTTTTCACATTATCTGTAAATAGGTTATTCCCAGTAGCGTTGCTGTAAGAAACATTTGTCACAGCTGTAAGAGGAGGGAGCCTGGCTAATTTCTGGATTCAGAAACCAAGATGAATAGCCTTTCTTCCCCTGCAAACAGCTCTGAACATCAGTCAAACCCTTTCCTCTGAAGTTAAATAGTATTTTCAAATCTTACAAGTCCCTTCAACCTCGTTTTTCTCTTCATATTCTGATACTTAGAATGATCTGTGTCACTAGATTTGCTACTAATTATGATGTAAGCTTGTAGAAAAGCAACTTTTTAAAACAAGGATGGTAAAATATGGAAATATGTGGGGAAAAAAAATACTAGAACACAGAAGGCCATTGTTGGAATATCAAATAATTACCATTTCCTAATAATAAATGTTTGTCAACTGCCAGTTTAACTTCAATTAACCCCCTCTTCTCCCTTCTAGCTGATTAACCTTCCAGTATGTGCAGAGATGCATTCTGGCCTACCTAGACTACAAACTTGCTCGAAAAGAGCCTCTTTCCCAAATGTCACTGGGTCTCTGCTCAGCTGAAGCTGCCTATTTGTATCCCTCTGCACCACACAGCGATGGCAAAGCACGTGTAAGGAATGAACGCTGCATTAGGACATCAGGAAGAGACCTTACTACTGATAAGAACCCTGCTAAGCAGTGTTTAAAAAAAAAAAAGCTGAGAAATACTCAGTGATTTGATAATCTACTGAGTGTCAAACCTTCATTCAACACTGAAAAACTGAAAACTGGATGGAAAGAAGTGATTAAAATGATCCTTTTTAAGGCTCAACCTACTGCTAATTGGTCACGACCATCCTGCAGAACTTCATTTGTGACACCAGTGGAACAGAAATTATAATGCTACTTTAATAACCTGAAAGAACTTTGCTACTAAAAGACTGAATCATTTCTTTAATATTAAACAGTACATTTACTCTGCAAATGATGGACCAGTATTTCACTGGAATGCAGAGTTTTAGCCAGCCAAGACTTTTCCTTATTAAAAAAGAACAGAAATCACTGTGAGCTGAATCCCACAGTCCTTTCCCCTACAAAGATCTCTTTGAGGTCAATAGAAAATTTGGCTATTAAAGAATGTTGAACTCTGACCCCTGGAATAACACAGCACAAATCATACTCAGTCTTGAAAATAACCTCCCATCCTAGGTCTGGAAAGATTTCAAAACAGGAGAAACAGGACATCCTTTTTCTATTATGCTTTACTAAAATTCACAATACCAGAAAGGTTACAACTTCATCTGGCAAACCATTTGAGCCTCCCCATTCACTGCCCTTTATTGTTTACTGCACACTTATTTCTTCTTTTAGGGTATACAAGACATAACAAAGACCATGAATTCAATCTCTTGAGTGAAGCAGCATTTATCATTAGACACATCAAGCACAATAAGAAGGAATATTGTCAGTAAGCTTAATGTGCTTTTCCAAACTGCAGCAGCTGTGGGTGATGATGAACAAGGAGAGAATGCAAACCAGACACCTTCCTTTTATTATCTGGGATATTTTAGGTGAGCCATGTCTAAAACCAGAGTGACAAAAGCTCCAAGGAAAAAAATTGATATAGCTGTAATATTCTGACAGATCTAGTCTAGTGGTCAGTATTCACAAAAACATTTCATTCTACCAATAGCACACTCAAAAACATTACTTTTAGAACTGTCATGCTTCCCAACTATTTTTGTCTACCAGTTTTCTATATCTGTTCACATAGAAGACTCAAAGCCTTACATAGCTACAACTCTACTTGCCCATAGCAATCGTTGTGTGTAGATCATTGTTTGGAAACATTAAACTTACTTCAGATCAAACAGCCACTCTATTGCACATTCAACTTGTCTTTGGTCTCTTTTTTTTTTCTCAAAATATATTTTCATTTTAAGTCAGTCCTTCATTTTGATAGCTTTGAAAAACTTTCCCATGGTCTCAAACTACTTTCATTCTGCTCAAAATAATAACTTTTACTTAACATGATATGATAGAGCAATTTAAGAGCTCACTCTCTTCTAACAGTTCCTTATAGGTGATTAATCTTAGTCCTATTAGGTCTGAAGAGTCCCTGAGCTCATCAGTCGATCCTTTCTAGACACCTAACCAGGGGAATACATGAAATAAATGCTTGAAACAAGATAAAGATTGATCAGAATATTTTATGCTTCAATCAGATCTGAGTAGTTCACTTTCGGTTTAGCAAAAGATCAAGTACAGAAGATATGGGAGCAGTGTCCTGTCCTGGCTGGAGAGCTGTTGTAAGGCAGCAGGCCAGGAGTGGCAGGGCTGGAGGGAAATGCCACCCACGTTACAGCACAGTAACTGTGCCCACGTGCTCTGTTCCATCAGTCTGCAGTCCTGGAGCTGGGCTTTCATTGAGACCCCCACTGCCTTCCCAGAGGGAGAGGGTTTTTATCCTTTCACACCTCAGCACGAAGGTGTTACTGTACATCACAGATGTGAAAAAATATCCCATCCTCTTTCAGACAGGGTGGTTCACCACGGGTGAAATAGGTCTTTGCCTCCTGCTTTCTTTCACAAATGCATTTTTCCTCCAAAAATCACAGTCCTCACATTAGAGTTTTTCCTCAGAAAATGCAAGAGGCTCAACCTCGGTGCTGCTCCCTCAGCAGGTGGATGTACCCTGGCAGCCTTTGTTCCAACCCCTTCGTTTGGTCCTGGCAGAGCCAGCTCCAGTCTCATTAAGGGCACTCCAGGACCTCCCAGCCCTGCCTGGAAGGGACACCCAGGGCACAGCTCCTGCCGATGTCCCCACCAGCAGGACCTCACAAACAGAGGGAACACTTCACCACAAGCACTGACAAGGATTCAAAAGCAACTTGGGGTTTTTTTCAGGTGTATAACTTTTACTTCCTCCTACCCTGTGGCCATTTCAGACCTTGAGAAAAATACTCTGAAAAAACTAAACTTTAAACTATATACTTAAAGGTCGACTTCAAAACTTGCATTGATTGTAATTCATTAGGGTACATTAGGAGTGATTCAAGGGGTAAATTACTGCGTGAAAAATACAAGGAAGGCACAACTGATATCATCTGACTTGAGCTGACTAAGCAAGGAGTTATGGTGCTTTGAAGAACGCCAATTAAATGAGAATAGTGAGAATAACATTTTTTTGGAATAAAACAATATGTAAATTTAGATACATTCTACTTTTTCCTGCCTCTGTCAGCATTTTGATCTGATATTTTCAAGACACTGAAGATGAAAAGTGATTTTTGTTTTTGGGGAATTCAAAAACTGTAGACTTGTATTTTAAATTGAATAACCCACGATAACATGGGCGTAGGTATATGAAATTAGGCTGACTCGAGACCCCAGTTCCTTCCTGAGAGAGCAGGAAAAGCCTCAGGAAGTGTAGTGTGCATATTTTTCAGTTAGTTGTAAACCAGGATAGAATTTAAGACACTGCCCAAGTCCTTTCCTTAAACAAGGCTGCCCTTAAGTCCAGATGCAGGACCTGCTCTGGTAGTTTGGGAAGCATTACGTGACAGTGAGCAGTGTGGCTCTGTCCTGAACTCCCCCCTGTACAGGTGTGTCCCTTTACACTGTCTGACGGTGAAATGATTGTTTCAGCAATCTGCATGGTCACACCAGGCTGTAGTATGGAAGGGCTCCCAATTTCATCCTAAATAGGGAAGAGATTTGTTTTTCTTGGGAAAAACTTTTGATGATATAGAACCCTCCTGAGGTCTGACATCAGCTGAAAGGTTTAAAGGCAAGATTGAGGTTTAACAGGAGGTGTGTAGCCCCGTTTTATCTTTTCAGCAATAAAATTTTAACTACTGTGCTGTACAATCATCAGACTGGTTCCATTACTGCCACCCAGTGCGGGCACATTAACAGCAGAGAGAGAGCAAGACATCCGATATAAAATACACACGTAAGATAATAAACAAATGGGCTCTTCCTTTCCCTGCTTCGCCTCTTCCCTCTCCCCAGCACACACTCCAAGCTTCACTGTTCCACGAGGACACTCACCAGACAAAGCTTTGGAGATGCCAGTGGCACACGCGTGGTTCCCCACGCGCTGGTGGGGTGAGGTGGAGCCAGAGGATGGTGCCGATGTCCCGTGGGTGCCAAGCCCTCCAGTCCTGCCCCAGGGAGCAGGAATCCTGCCCTGGCAGGTCAGAGCTGCCTTCAGATCCTTCAGGCACCCCTGGGATACCAGAACCGACAGTGGAAAATACCAAGGGCTTCAAACACCTTCAGCAACGAGTGCCCAGCTACACAGGAATAAGCCTGTACCCTTCTTTATGCTTTTCAAGATAAATACAACTAAAATTTTATTGTAGAATGTTAAAGACAAACAGTTGAAAACTCATGCTACTCATATTATGCAAAAACATTAGCTCAGTCAACCTGAGTATAAATAAGTCTTTCAAATATTTTTATGGTGCAGAATGCACTCCACCGCCATGGTAATTTATGCATTTGTTGACTCTTATTTTAAATGTTGAGCCATAACACTGCAGCTCTGTGCTTGCCATAATTTTCTACTCCTCCTTCAGCCACTTCTATAAAGAATTTTATTGACTATATCAGCAAGAAATAATCTCCATTCTAATAACCACTTCCATATTGAAGAGTGGTTATCTTATATCTTAGCCCCTACTAATTTTGCTCCCTGTGCATGCATATGAGACCCCCCTGTACTCCACCAGGCAAGGAAGGGTGCAGGACAGCCACCCAGGGGACTCTGTGCAGAGCTGCCACAGAACCAGCACAGGCAGGGGCGTTTGCAGAGCAGCAGCAGCTGCAAGATTCTCTGGGCTGTTCTAAGGGTGCCACTCATGCTGTGCTTGGAAGGGGCTGTACATGGCCCAATAAACTTCTGAGAGCTTGGGGAGGGTGTCTGTGCCCTGGGTAATCTGCAACTCACAAATATTCAGAGGTAATTGAGCACCACATCAAACAATGGTCATCCCCTTGCCGCTAAAAAGGAGAGGGTTGGATCCTGAACCTTCCTGCTGTACTCAACAGAAGGCAGCTCAGCAAACGGGGCTGAGTCAGACATTGCTACATTTATAATAAATGGGATTAAATGTTCCCTTTACTAAAACTCGGGAGGTAACCTCCGAGCCAAAGAAAGCATTTCTGTGCTGCACGTGGCCTGTTGGACTGCAGTCTTCACAATGTTTGCATTCACGTCTAATTAAACAAAAAAATAAATTCTGTTGAAGTCACGGATTTGATATGGATTAGTTCAAAGAACTAAACTTACTCCAAATTCAAGAAGGGGGGAACTTAAGTGCATTCAACATGCAGAAGTTTTAAACGCTGTCAAGAATGATTTAGGTGTTCAGGAACCTGATTTCAGAAACCTATTTGTCTCCTGACACCTAAGCAAGCTAAGCTGCTTTTGGAAATAGAATTGTGTCAGCCTGACAGTTCTGACAATGCTACTCTCTGACTTCCTCCAGCATCTCATTCCTCCTTGTCCTTTCAGAAACTTCACAACATTAAAATCCAAAGAGAACAGAGACTCCAGCAACTGATAATATATTCACAAAATGGTACAACAGTGTGTGAAACCAACTAACTACCCCAGAATTGTCAGGCAAGTAGCCTATAAATCATGCAGACAACTCGCTGCAGCTGTTCAACAGACATGAAAAGGAATTCATTGCTTAAAGAATAGTTAGCAGAGTCTTACAGGACTGTTAAGAGTAAAGGCATTACTTTTCCTGCCAGATTCTGCTTCATGATTTTTTTAGAATAAAAGCTAAATTATTTTAGACTGAAATAATTAATCTCAGTTCTTATCAAAATATTCAGAGGATGAAAAGGTTTGTTAGCAGGATCATAGACACATCTCCTGAATATTCCTGTCACCTTCAGCAACCAAACATCCTCAGAAGGAAGCTCCTCCTTCTTTTCACTGCTGAATATTATTTGTAAGTCACTTCTGAAGCAGCCTCCTCTTGTAAACTTACGCCACACAAAGCTCCCACATATGGGATGCTGTTTGCTTCCTAAAGCCAACAGGTCAAACTTTAAAATTCCACTTTTTCCAGGTAATTCCTGGAAACTTTCTGAGCCAAAACCATCCAGGAATTCCAAATAATGAGCTCAAATAAGATTCATGGGCATGAGAAGGGTGCACAGGAAAGCCTGGTGGTCCCCGCCATTGTACATCACTCTTCTGAGGACAGAGCAGGAAGGCAGTGAACACCTGAAATCCAAACAGGCATCAGGAAACATTCCTTTGCTGACAGCCCAATAAACAAGCTTTCACTTCTCACATTTCATTCAAATATTAAGATCTAATCAAGTTTACTCCCCAAAAACTAAAAGAAAGGAAACATTTTTGCTGCTGTAAGTTATAGAACTTGGTTGTTTTCCCCCCCCTCAAAAGATTCCTGCATTATCATCTACCATATAAAAACACTCAGTGATGGAAATATAATAAATTAACTGATGTCAGGATCCAGTTTTAGTGAAGAAAGCAAGGCAGGATAGGTGTAATTAAACAAAAAAACCACACTACAGTAGAAGTGTGTAGAAGGGACTGCATTTGGTGACCTCCAGCTTCTTTGTAACAAAACCCAATAAGGTACTACATGAGTTAATTAAAAGTACAGTGTCCAGAGTGAACAAAACCCAAGAACAATGCTAGAGGCTATTAAACGAAATGATGATTCTGAATTGTAATTGCTTTAGAGACCACTGAATTCCTCCAGTGGACAGAAAAGATTTACTAATGATATCAAACGTCTCCTGTGATAAAAGTTTAATTATTAAAAGGTTTTATCTCTGAAGGCAAAGTCTGTTTCTGTGTTTATGTTGCTTCTATTTTTTCCCCTAAATTATTAAGAACAGCCATCACCAACCCTACCCTCACTTTAACCCCCCTGAAATATTTTATGCACTCTTAACCACCTTAATGTGATGTAGTTCTCTGTGGTCTCAATTCAGGAAAGCAGGTAACTGTATCTTAAGTGCCACGGGGACAAATCCTCAGCTGATATATATCACATTTATGGAGCTTCAGCATCCACCTCAATGGGACTTAAATGCTTTCTCAGTACATTGCTGAACCAGGTTATTAAAAAGAAATTACAAAAAAAGCCCCTGTTCCTGAAACTGTCATGGAGTATTGACAACATAGAAATGAATACTTGTACGTGGAATTTCATTATCATGATTCTTACCCAATGTGAACATTCTGTAGTGTATGTGTTACTGTGCAGCAGCAAAATGTTTCAGTCCAAGGTAATGCAGAGCTTCCTAAAAAGATCATTAAAGGTCCTTGTGGTTAGGCAGTCATTTAGCTGGTGATCTCATTTTGTAGCCAAAGCCATTAGGACAATATAAAACTGGTTTCAGGAAAGCACATTAGTTAATTATAAAGCAATCTAAAACAAACCAAAAGGAGAATATTTGATTTATTCTAAACGTTTATAGATGTTATAATACCGTGGTTCTGTAACTCGGTATCTCGTCCGGGGGAAATGACAAGATTTTATAGGAATAGGAGGTTTAGACCTCTTGCTTTCCTTTTAAGCAATTTTCTAATAATTCACTTCCAGCTTCTCCTGACAAGAACTGGTCCAAGTTTTATGCCTGATTTCGCACGTGTCAATATCAACAACCTTCATTAGGTGCAATATAAAGGTCACAACAATTTGTGAGCAACAAGAAATAACAGTTTTACAGCAGCTTTCACCAGCTGGTCTGCACAAACTGCTCACATGAGCTGAGGGTGCAAAGCCCAGTTGAAACCTTTCTTAAAAACACACCAACATGACCACACTCCCAACTGCCTGCGCTGTTTCTTTCTGCTGTTTACCCATCTTGTTTGCTTTTCTTGCATTCTCACCACACCTTTTAGGCAGCATTAGCACTCATTCTGTGTTTTTCAGCTGCATGTAAAAGTGGGGCTCACTCTGTCTGCAGTCAGTGTAAATGTTAAATAAATCATAAATGTGTTCATACTGCAGCACAAACTGGATCTGTCTCATTCGCAGCGTGAGCAAAAGGATCTCTTCAGCAGAAAATCTCTTTAGGTTTTGCATTTAAATAGAACCTACCACAGTGGGGCCCAGGGATAAAATTGGGGCTCCTATGCTCAGGTTTAAAAATGGATAATCGATTCCACTGGCTTCTGCCACCGTTCTGGAATTGCTCCTAGGATCCTGCTTTAATGTGTACAGATACCAGCTCCAGTGACACACAACTGCTGATTGCATCTTAAGCTGTTAAATCTCACCAGACTGCAATAGCTATTTATTCCTTGTCGCTGCATTTCCTGAGCAACCCGAGGCCTTCCCTTATTCACAGGCATTCATTATACCCATCAAAAAGTTTATTCCTATCTCAGACAAGACCAAGCATATCTAAAGAGATATCGTAGGCTCCACAGTAGATTCATTGCAAGTCAGGTTTGACATATTCATTCCTAGTGCTTCGTATATCGCTAGTGGAGAGCTTATAGCTTCTTTCTCTAATGTTCAGTTTCTGCAGGCAAACAAATTTCTGCCTGAGGCACTTAAGTAAACTAGAAGCAGCTCCAGCATGCCCCCAATCTGCAACTGCCATGAAATCTTTCACAACATCTTTCTCAAAGTCTTTTTTGTAGCAAGAATTATCAATTCTTCCTTCGCTTTATCCATTGCTTCCCCAAAATAAGTGTCCCAGATCCAGGATATATTATGCAGATTCTGTCAAAGACATCCAAGGTCAACAGGGATTTTGGTCAGTTGGTTTGGGCTTTTTTGGTTTTAGTTTTTTAGTGGTTTGTTGTTTTTTGTTGTTATTGTTTGAGGGTTGGGGGGGTTGGGGTTTTTTTGTTTCAGCGTTTTTTTGTGGTAGTGGTGTTTTGCTAGGGGCTTTTTTTTAATGCTTTAAATTTTGTTAATAATTGGGGAACTTGGGAAACTTGGAGCTCTGAACTAAACCAAGTGACTGTGACTGTAGCTGCTCGCTCCTATTGCTTGAGGCTCCCAATAGCACAGCTCTTCAGCCACTGTTGTCTCCTGCAGCAATCTCAGTGGTTTTAGTGTAAGGGAAACAATCTACAAACCTATTTAGCTTGGTGGTCCTGCTTTTATCACAGGAAGATAATTGTCCCAAATTAATTATAGCAGAGAAGATACCTCCAGCTTGTTACTATAGCAATGGCTGCAGAGGAGCTGACACTCGTCACGGGAGCAGTGCTAATCCTCCCATGGCAGGGCTTGGCTCCCACTTCAGGCTCTCCACGTGGAGGTCTCTGCTCCAACCAGCCCAATATTCCTGAGCAGCGACATTTTTCCACGCTCCCTTTCCGCATTCCCCACAGGGCTGGAACAGTCCTTTGGCACAGAGGTCTGAGGCAAAGGGAACTTGGGTTATCCTGCTCCATCCCACAGTGCACTTCCTGGGAAACGTGCAACTAGCAGCTGCCTTAGGAAACTAAGTTTGGGTTGTTTTTTCTTCCCTTTTCGTCCTCCACAGATGGGCACACTTGGCTTTTATTTAGGCAGAAACCAAAGCAACATGTCACAGGGAAGGTGGGCAGCTGCAAAAATAGGCTGAATGAGAGGTAGTGTGCACTAGAGCTGTAAGGAAAAGGGGGAGGAAGGAAGGGAAACTAAGGGCAAAGTTCTCACTTATCAGATCAGAACACATATATCCAAACAAAGTCTTTTCATGCAAATTACTTATAAATACATTCTGGACCCCTGTAAACCAGTGTTCTCATATTTTGGCTGGATATTTTTATGCTGTGGATGCATACACGTACTTAACGTCACTAGACCTGCCAAGAGGAAATGCACTCCTTGATCTCGGACAGCAGAAAAGGTGCAAAATGTGAAGCCAGTACTGTACGGCCCTGGAATAGCTTGGCCACTGGAAAGTATCTTTTTAAAGCCATCAGTTTTTTGTACCTGATGTGTTATGGACATGCATTTGTACCACTGCACAATGAAGGTTCTGACTTCTTTCAAGGCTTCCCAGAGTCTTTACAACTTTTTCAGTTTAGCTTTTGATCAAGTTTCAGAAAACAGTGGCAACTAATCTAAGTTCCACATGCCCCCCACCCCTCTTGGCTCAGGAAGAGCTCCTGATTGCACACTGTAAGCATTTTGGGCTCAGAATTAGCTTTATTGGCCACTCTCTATTTGCACGAGCAACACTTCCCTACTTTTGCAGTCACTTTCCACAGCAGAGAACGTTCACGTTCCTTCCCAGATGCTCAAAGCATATTTGAACCGACTTTCCTTCCTCTAGAGTTTCTAAGAGGTGCAAATACATTATTATGTCCAGCCATTGCCTGTCATTGATCAGCCCTGATTTAGCAGGTGTGAAGCAAACTTGGCACAACTTAGTAACTCTGCAAGGGGCAAGAGGTCACAATTTCAATTATAACCCTCATTATTTACTAAGATTAAGTGAATTTGTTAACACCAAAGCTCAAGTTGTTTAACATAACTAATTAAGCAAGTAACAGACTGTTCCATCCATTAGCATTGCATTGCTTCTGGAGGCTTCTGGAGTTTTAAATTTCTGTTAACTGTTTCTGTAGAAACTGTGAGCAATTAAAAGCAAAGCAGGGGAACTGAAGTCTGGCGCCATCTGAAACATCTGTCATAGGTGAAAACTCAGTACAGGATGTGAACGTCTAGCCCAAGCCAAGGCAGTATTTTTCTTTTCCACAAACAACAAAACACAAATCAATCGTGATATGATGACAAAACATAAATCGTTGTTTTGACATGGTCACTATGTTCTTCTAAGAGACAGGAAAGAGAGCAAAATGTTTTGTACAGAGGAGGTAAAATGCAATCCCTGCTGTCCTCTCCTGTTGTTCTTGTAGCATGAGAACACCTTGGTTCATAGCCCCAAAAGATGTTTAGTTCCCCATGACTTCAAATAGACATACAGTATTGCACAAAGGAGAAAAGACCCTTTCTGGTTTGATATTATGGATTAGTTAGAATAGGAAAGTTTAAATACCCTCAAGCTGAGTGACCGTAAGGTCCAGAGAAAGCGATTCCTGCTGAAACCAGGCGCTGAGGTCGAGGCCTGCCCTGCTCCCCACTGCGGCCCGAGGCACAGAGGGGACACGAGGCGTCCCCAGGTGCCGGGAGCGCCGCTGCTGAGGGAGGCACAGCTGAGAGCAGGAGCCGGGGCAGCTGCTCCTCGTGGCACAGCTCCAGCCGGGCAGCCAGGCCCGGGCAGCCAGGCCCGGGCAGCCTGAGCCAGCCCACCACAGCTGCCTGCCCCCTGGACAGGAGCACGGAGCTGCTGCCAGGACACGCTGCTGCCCGACAGCGGGACCAAGGGTTTCTTTTAAGTGTTCTGGGAATACTAGTGCAGGCTCAGAAACAGACTGTGAGCTCTTCAGGGCAGGCACCATCTGTCTCTGCTTCGGGTGGAGGGGCCCTTTTTCACCGCGTCGTTAAGGCCCTGCCGCAGTAAAGCAGGGGAAGTACACAAACATCAGCCTTTCAGGACTTGAAAACTGCAGAACCAAACAGACGACTCAACTGCAGAGTGACAGGCAGGCAAAGACTGGTTCCCAGCAAAGCAGGGCACTGCTCTGCACAGCACATCACGTTCCCCAAATACAGCAGACACTGACAGGCGTCCTTCAGGACTGCACCTCGCTGCCAGGTTTAGCACTTTTTTTGTTTCATGTATGGAAAAGGAAAAACAAACCAACCCAATAAGACCCTCTCCACCCAAGAATTAAAAAGGCATTAAAAAACCCCATAAACTCTCAGGCAAAAAGTGACTCCTGTTCAGAATATCTTCTTGCAGCTGTTTGTTTCCCAGGCAGTTTAGTTCATTTTATACAGCCACACTAAGTATTCAAATTCTACCAAAGCTATTGCAGTCCATCAAGACAATGCTGCAGAAGAAAATTCTAAACCTAAATGCCACAAAACACAATCACAACAATGAGAAATCTGGTAGTTCTTGAATCAAAACCTGATGATTCTTGAGATAAGCACCTTTCCCACCTCTCCTTACACCTTTTACTCTTTGGCTCAGAATTTCACTTGAGCTTCTGTAGTCTCTAGTTTGGCAAGTGACCTGATGATAAAACTGCTGACACACAAAGGAAACTAACTGCATTCACAACACATTCTTCTTGTACACAGGCAAATACACATTTATGTAGCAAACCCACCACCTCAGTTCTGCCTTAGACCTTGCCTATAATAAATGGTTGGACTGTATAAGGAGATCAAGAAAGTTAGAAACAAATCATTCAAATGAGAAAAATCATTAAGTCCTAATTACACCAGGGTTTTGTAGAGTACATGCTGGAGCTGGTAGTTTTTCACTAATAAGGCAATGAATGGTCCTCATACCATAGCTACGTCTTTCTCATTAATTAACTGTAATTCTAGAAACTGCCTACAAAATATGTTTCCCCTAAGCACCATTTGGTTCTCCAAATGGAGCCATAGCTCAATTGTGCTATAACTGGGAATCTCATGGTGTTCTAAGCACTCAAAGTGCTGAGGGATAAGTACCCAACACATTGTATCTGGGATGATTACTCCTATTCCTACCTTCCCCTGACCTACAAATAAATATTCTGACACTCCTGTCTTTCCCACATTTTTTAGAGGCTCCTCCTTCTTTGAAAGTCACTGCCTTATTCTCTCCCAGGAACCTCTTCATTTCTACCAGCTCATGGCTGAAAGTTTTGGACAGACATTTCCTCTGCTCCTGGCAGAGGGGAAGGGCACAGACCCAAAAATAGCTGAAAGAACACCAAAGCCTGCAGGAGTGATTGCATGGCCTATTTTGTCCTTCTATTTAAAAAAAAACAACCCACAATTGATTTTCCAGACAGAAAGCAGCAATAAGAGGTGCTGTACCTGGCATCCTGTCCTGTGGTGCTCACCAAAACATCCATAAACAGAGAATCGTGACAGAACAGCACCAAGCCAAGGTGCTGCAGAACACAGTGCCTGCAGTGCCTGGTGTGAGCAGTGCACCCTCACTGTTCCAGACGGGACAAGAACTGGATGCCACAGAGTAACAAATTATGTCCAGTTATGCCCTGCAATGCCATAAACCACACAGAGTGACAACAAAACCTTGAAAAAGCGCTGGAAAATATTTTGGTAAAGTTCCAGCATAAAAAGCAAGGTTACCAACACCCAGCTTTTATTCACCTGTTCGTGTTTAATTTCACAAGCCCTTTTTAGGCTGGGGAGAATCATAAGCTTATTACTCAAAGTCACAGATAGTTTGTGTTTACTCTCAAAAAATATGATAATGCTAAACAAATTAACAACAAAAAGATTAGTTTTAAAAATCTGTTTCAACACCACAGTGTTTCCTAACTATGGAGGGTGCTGCCAATACTATAGGTACTTAACAACAAGATTTAATAAATGAAAGAAATTAAATATCTATTTTCCATAGCAAAGCAGCAAAGCTGCAAAACCTTATATTTTAACTTCATGAAAACCAATTAGAAAAGTACCCTTGAGCTACTATGAACTTCTTTGACCTACAGAGAAAACTAAAGAAACCATCAGAAGTATTTCATTGCTTTAACTTACCTAGCTGTTGCATAAAATCATATCATTAGGTCATCTTCTATGATATCTTTATCCTACTTGAAGGAACACAAGGGAGATGGGATTTTAGTCAGTAACTTGGCATTGTCCATCAGTAAAGTAAGACGGTGTGAGCTGACCCGACTGTCCCAGATCGATTATCTCATTTAAAGCGTGCAGAAACGTGGATCTATTTGCTACATATTTTCTGAGTTCTTTAGAAAATATTTCAAGAACCTAACAACTACTAATTTCTATTACCCACAACGGTCCCTGAGTTCGGACACATCCTTCAGCACTTTGGCCTTTTTCTATCCCATGCAATAATCTCAGGAGTGCAATGTGATTAGAAAACACAAAACCAACTGCAACTGAAGCTTAACATGGGGGAATGTTGAGCAAAACCACAGATGAGAGCTACTGCAGAAACACCTTCTTATTAATACAGTGGAAGAGCCCACCAAAGTATTAATGAGAGAGAACAGAGAAGAGTTAAATGCTTTAGCTTATAGTTCTCATAGGCACAAAGATGCAATTTGAATCCCGATCTTTTCATAACCTTTGAACTTTTCTTCCTTTCCTTAGAGCAGGCACAATGCTTTGGACGTATTTCTTCCCAACAATCTAATGAGAAAATCTTTTACTAAGGCTGAGCTTGGTTCCAGCAATTGCTAGGGTGACTCCCACCCTATAAATCACTCGCAAATACGACCCATTGTATTATCATTATAAAAATTCAGGTGCACAAAATTTTAACCAAAAGCTGCTTAACTCACTTGCATTATCTTTTGAACTGATGAACGATCCTATATCATGACATTTGCATTTTCTCCTTAAGTTCTGTGCCAGAACCAAAGCACCTTGGCTCGGTGTTTATGCTTATTACAGCACATTAATGGCCACGTTTATACACGGCTTTTTCCTGGTGGGCAAACTGAAGCTTATGAACAACCTAGTTTGGGGTTTCCTCTGAGAGTTCAGCTCAGTGTGTGACAAGGTGTTCAAAAACCAGGCAACACTGACCAATTAGAAATGGTATTTCAGTGGAAGAATAGTGAAACATTAAAGTAAAAATCTGCCTCGCATTTCCTCAAAGCACTTACAGCAGAATCAACATTTAGTTTAATGCTCGATCCTCTGATAGTCAGTGATTTGTTAACAAGTAAAGGAATTTGCACTCTTATAAATAAACATCAGTAGGGATTTATAATCACAGCAGAGCTCATAAACCAGGAACCAGACGTGTTGCATGGAAGATGACCTGGAAAGCTGCAGCAAGGTCAGCTCTTTCCAGCCAGGGAGAGCCGGAGGAGCCTCTGGTGGGTGACGGCACCAGCTCGGCTTCCGCGGGTGAGCTCAGGCCAGCCGTGTCTGTTTGCCTTCCAGCCCCGACAGTGACTCACTTCCTCACATCCTAAGCAACTGTTTGCCCACTTAGGAGAAGAGTCACATTTTGCTGAGGTAGGAGGGACTGGCTGTGACATCCTAAGGCTCCCCCTTCAATGCACAGTTTCATTCTTCAGCACTGAACAGGAAAATAAAGAACTGCTCACTCTGTGTGGGCTTTACTGCACGAAAGCCTCCTCTGCTGCTGAAAGGGAACATCACCCTCCTCACTTCGGGCTTCATCGCACAGCCCCAGCACCCTCCAGGAGTTCTCCACCCTCTCCTTTATTTTTAAATAAAAAGCACCATCCCTTTCTCCCAGCTGATTCGATAACTGAATAGGGCCGACTGAAGCCAGCGATGTCTCTGCTGTGTTGTATTAGTGTGCTACAAAACACAAGGAGACAACAATTTGTGCTATTAATATGGAGAACAACAGTGGAACACCCTCCTCCTTTGAAAAGCAAAGTGAAATTTTCAGCTGGAAGCTCTTATAGTTTCAATGGTCCTTATCTGCCTCTGTCCACAGCTGCTGATGACAGCTAAACTCCTGCATCCATCCCAGCAAATTACATGAGTTTAATCAAGTGGCTGTGTGATAGATTTGGTGACAGCAGATTTAGTTACCCTGCTGTGATAAAGGGTTGATCAATGTACTATTATTCTTTCCTTTATTGGTTTTTCTTTCTTCCCAGCAAGTATAATACTACAGTATCACAGACCAAATTTTCTGCACTTGAGAACATACCACCCGCTTCTAAATCCAAAGACAATGTTTCCTCCTTCAGCAACAAAGGCATTTGCTGCATCTTAAAATTCATGGTTTTCTCGCAATCCTTTCAATTTCACAGAACTGAATTGTTACTGCACTGAATGTTGCATATTGGACACAATTATTTGAAGATTTTTTTTCTAATTAGTTCAAAGCAGCTGTCCTTTTTCAGCAATAGACAAAGGATTCCTGCTTTATGGTCTGCAAATGAAATATGACAACAAACCAGTAATTTAGTCTTTTGCCACATTTGTTTTCCAGCCTTATCCAACACAGTTCTTAGCCCAAGCCCAAGGTAACAATGTGAGCTCCAGGGACAGGACCACTGTACCATCCTTCCCAGCAAATCTGGGCTCACATAATAGAGTCTGGCTCCTGGTCAATGATCAGATGGTTCAAACGTTTTCGGCTGCCTTCCGTAACTGTTTGAAAAATCCTTCCTGGAGGTTGAAGATTTCGATCTCAAAATGCCTCCTGCAAGGTTTGTGATGCTGCTGGTAAATCACTTTGCTCTATAACCCACCTAGAAAATGTCCCCTGTGGCTGTACAAAGCCATCCGACACCTTACAGGACACCAGGACAGGACAGCATTGCCTGGGTTCTTCCGTATTTTGGGGTTTGGTTTTTTTGTAGGCCTTGTATCCCAATTCACTTCAGGATATTAGAAGAATACAACTCTTTGGAGTAAAAAGGGCAGATTTCAAATGAAAGAGAATCTCTGCTGTCTGTAGAACTTGCCCTGCCATTCACTGTGCTGTTATATAGTAAAATGTGTATTAAATTTAACTTTATGCCTAGAAAGTAATTGAAGGATCAAAAAAGCAAAGCTCCCCTTCAAGCTTTTTGCTTTTACTGCCATTTTCTGTCTTACTAAGCAATGTCTTTATCATGATGTCATTTCTTCTAGGGCAGTAATTGCAAAAAATGCAGAGATCATTCATCTACAGTAAAAGTTTGTAACAGGTACTTAACATTGGAACTTACCTTTACATTTTGATTATAAAAGAAAATGGCCCATATGGCATAAATATCTTGAAGTGAAATGGGAGTTCATGAATTTATAGCAAATGTGATAAGGGTAAAAAGACCTTAAGAGGAAATGCTGCGATAATGGTCTTTTAATAGACCTAAGAGGAAAACTGGCTAACTCTTACCAGAGCTGGGGAAATAAAGGCACAAATCAATGAGAAAAGTTGCCAGTTAAACAGAAAAGTATCCAGAGCAAAGTTTATATAGTAAAATGAACTGCCTTCCAATGAAAGTTAAAAGACAAAATTCTTAGAGAGACGGACCTAAGAGCAATAAATTAAGAGTACAGACAAAGATATCTGCATTGGTGGATGTTAAAATCTTCTGTGTTTAGGCTCAGTGACTGAAAGGGCACAAAACCATTCACACGAGGGACTTGGACAAAGAAGGGGTGGGTTTGGTTGGGGTTTTCTTTTATTTTTAAAATTGACATAATTTTCTTCAAATACACTATGAAATTACTCCAGTGTATGCAAAACTTAAACCTGTGTTCATCAAGGTGTTAAAATACCTATTTCTTAAGGACATGCCCTGTGGCTTCAATTAGTAAGTGATAAAAATACTTCTGAACTCATGGTCTGTGTTACCAGTTCTGGAGCCTCTTATTTACTTCTCTGCTGAAGACCTAATTCAGGGAAAGAAATTAATTTCTATTTGGATACTATTGATAGAACTAAAACTTCATTTTTTTGGTTAGCTTGAGAAATCTCCGTTATTAAAAAGTCTCAATTTTTTTTCTCCAATCACCCAATCAGACCAACACCTCTGTATTATCACAATTCTGAATTCTCCTACTTGTGCATCTCGAGACCTCGGCAGTTTTAATCAAAAAGTAGTGTTCCAGTGACAGGCACGAGATCTTCACACACTGAGTAAGACTCCCAGTGAAGTGCTGTTTACAACACAACTTATGTGTAAGGATAATATTAATGAAAAGGTTACATGTGAAATAGAGCTAACAACGTCTTGGGTTTGAGATTAGTTTTATTTCATAACTATGCTACCTGAAAAGCTTTGTGTCACACAAACAAGTAGAGTGAAAACAGAATACTACAGAGAACAAGAGAACATCATCACTGCTTAGTGTAAAACCGCTAAAGGAAACACTTCTTGATGGCAGATGTCATGAGAAACAAAAGGAAGGCTCAAACACATGGCACTACACACCAGAATCCCAAAACAAGCGTCCAAACATTTAAATATAAACAATACAAAAAGTGTAGTTTTTCTGGCTTAGTTCAGTCAATAAATATTATGATTTTTTTTCTGCTTTTAAAAGAAATGAATCTCTAGGAGACAGCACGTGCACGGATACCTGCATACACCTACTGCAGACACCTCCTACAAAGTCCTCCACGCTACACTCACTGACCATTTCATGTCTATAAAATACTCTACTTTGAAAGCTGTTGTGGTCACAAATCAAATCCTCATTTTCTAGTAAAGTGAGGCAGAAAGAACAGCCTTTTGTTGTGGAATTTACATCCATTTTGCTGCATAACAAAATAATGCCATTATTTTTATTATTCTCTTTTCTATATTACCTACACAATAGCTTTGGAAGACATGAAAAAGAGTGGGCAAGAAGTCAAAAAAAAATCAAACAGCTTTATGTGCTGGTCAGTCATAACAAGACAGGTTAAAATCCCAGCCAGGTTATTCACTTAAATTTCTCTTGCATGCAGCAGAATGTAGGTGGCAGAGCAGATGAGATGCTGGCCAGGACTACACAAAGCCAGACAAATTGCAGAAAAGAGAGTATAGACTTCTCCATGCTCAAATTCTGTTTTGTTCTAGGCAGAAATCCATTCAACAAGTCACATCACAAGAGAAAATGCAAGACTTACCCATGTTTTCAAATGCTATGGTCAGGTTCATAACACACTGCACTCTATCAGGAAATATCTTATAAGTTCCTCCTGACGAAAATCGAATAAATTGAATAATTGAATAAACACAACTCCCCCACTTCTACATACCAAAAAAGTGGCTGGTTTTGTTGACTAGGTGAGCAATTTACTCTCTCACATCTGACTGTTAAAGGGCATGGAATGTTTATAGTTCTGTCTTGACATGTGCTGGAAAGCTCTTGTTTTGTCTCTACTCTTTTTCTCCCTCATTTCTTCCAACAGCCATACTCTAAAACTCCAAAGTAGATTTGCAAACTTTTAGAGAGAAGGGAGAGGGAAAGGGAAGTTTTCTGTTATGTGATCACCAGAGGTCCTGAAACAATAAAGCCCAATGAGAGAATCTCTGCAAAATTAAATGCAGCTGTGATATAGTGACCAAGCAAAGGATTCAGGAGTTATTGCAGAAAAATCCCTAAAAGTCTTCATCATAATGAGCCGCAGCACCAGTAAGGAAGCTATTAAAGCCTCTGAATTACAGGGACAGTTGCAACCAAAACAGGTAAAAGCAAAAATTCTACTTTTTAAACAAATAAACAAACAACTAGACTTTGGCCAAAACATTGCACTGTAGATAATTAAAAGATTTCTCAATTACCTTACCCTTTCTCAATTACCTCTGAAGTAAAAGCATACGGCTCAAATTCACCATCAGGCTTGTAGGAGCCTCCACTGGACCAGTAGCCCCCAGTGACCGCGGGCAGCAGCTCCCCAGAGCTGCCCCTGCCCTGGCTGCGGGCACTGCCTTTTCCTGGGCACCAGGAGGGTGCAAGAAGGGGCAGAGGCCTCCTGGTAGGGCTGGGAAACCACCTGAACCAGCAGGAAAAGTTCACCAACCATGTCAACCTCTATGATTTATCTCCAAACCACATCGAGCCATTGCTGCACACGTGCTGAAAAAGAAAAGGAACTGAGCAGCATAAGAGACATTTCTGAAGGGCCATCTGAGAGCTGGTTTTGCTCAAGGGAGTGCATTCACTGCTGCTCTAACTTCTCTCCACCCCTCCTGAATTTGGACAGGACCGGCACTCTGGTGTTTCCCGATTCTGCAGTACCACCTAGTGACAGTGACCAGGGCAGCGTCACTCCGGTGTCACCTCTTGGTGGTGCAACTCATGCACCAAATCCTGCAACTCCCACTTTAACCACTTCTTTCCTGCCTTCTTATGAGTCTTGTAAAAGAAGTGACGTGATAGAAGATACAGCCCAGGAAAAAGAAAATCATCCATGGGCCCAGGCACAAAGCACTTTCAGCCTGCCTGGAGAAGAGAGGATTCCAGTGAATGGTCAGGTGTGAAACGCACCCTTTGTGAAACCAGCTTTAAAATAAAATGCTGCAATTAGTAAGGCACTGATGTTAATCTACTTCCACTACCTATCAGATAACTCTGCCATAGCGTCTTAGCTGTAAGATGAATACTGTTATTAAGGGGGAGTGAGTCTAATAAACTGTGTCATTGATGAAGGTAGCTGGTTCCCAGATCTTCTCTAAGCCTGCCCTCAGAGGCATTCCTGGGAGACCGAGGCAGGGAATAATTACTTCTAAGCATATCTCGGTATTCTCTGGTATATTGAATATAAATGCTCTTATCAGAGTGTTAAAATAGTGACTATTACTGAGAGTTAAAGGGCTGTGTTTGTTAAAAATACCTTAGATACTGTTCTTACAGAACAAAATAAATCCTTCATTTGTAGGTTGCCTTATCTCAGATTTACTGGGGAGACTGAGTGGGACAAAGATAATGAGTTTTCACAATGTCACAAAAGGTAAACAAAACCTAAAACTATAAAATTAAATCCAATACAACAAAAAGTTCTAACACCATTTTACAGAGAAAAAGAACCCTACATCAATATGTATTTAATAACTGCTTTTCTTATTTTCCAAAGTCATTATTCTGAACTCAGATCACAAAACAAAAGCTCAAATTCTCAACCAGAACTTTCAACATCTGTCCCTAATTACAACACCAAATGCTACAACTTAGGTAAAAAACACACACAAACCTTTCAGCAGGTTTTGGATCTGCTGTATTTGTTCACAATGTAGACCGCAGAGCTTAAGGACTTATTTTACACTATTAGAAGTTGTCATTTATGCCTAATGCAGAGAAAAAAATTCATGTGCAGTATGTAGCTTAAAGATGCATAAAATGACCTGGAAAGAATATTTGAACGATAGCTGAAGGCAGTGCGCCAGAATTACCAGTAGTTGAACTTTTTTATTGTTATTTGTTTAATAAATATTCGAACCATCTGGGCAGATAAAAAGTTTTTGAAATGAACTGTGATCAGAGCCAATGCTGGACAATGACATATCGGGACTTTCATCAAGAGAGAGGTAAAACCATGATTCGTGCCAGTGCAACCTCTGCCTTCACCTGTTTCGGGAGTTTCGGGGCAGCTGCCCTCAGTGGGACTGTAGGGAGGTGACATCAGGGCACTGTGGCATGGACAAGACACCACAGCTCCTGTCATAAAGCAATGACACATCAGTGCTCTAGACTTTCATCTTTAACAATACAGTATGAAGTTCTGTCAGAAATATCTAATAAAGGTTTGGGCCCTGAATAAGAAGTTTCAGTAAATGCTTGTCCACAATTCTGGTGTTAAAACACATTCAAAGCTACAGCACTGTCAAACATTCTTGGCACCACTTAGTTTGGTGGTCGCTGCATTCAGTGGAAGGCCTGCTGCTGTCTTCAACAGAAGAAATGAGCAAAGCCAAATTAAGAGCTTTTGAAAACCCTACAAGCACAGGCACTGGTTGGGGTTCCTGGTTTTAAACACCCGATTGGGCTCCGCGAATTTAAATATCAAAGCCCCAGCCAAACCTACTCTGCAGCACCATCTAGTGATGCTCTGCGGGCTCCACGGTACAACAGCGCTGCAAAGCTAATTGTAGCGTTAATTGCACGATGCATGTGTATTAACTCATCGCAGGCAGCTCCCACCAATCACTCGAGAAGCATTTTAACCAAAAAGTTTAGCTATATGCAAAAAAACCCCACCAAAAACAACACCAAAACCAGAAACCTACTGACCATCATTAGAAAGGAACTTGGAGCTTACTTCATAATCCTTCTAGGGGTTGTTAAGCCAAATAATAGTGTTGGCAACATTAAACAGAAACTCTGAAGTAATGTAGCCATCACGTGGATTGGCCAAAGCAAGATAAAATTGCTTTGTTGCAATATTCAAATCACATTTATGTCAAATATTTGAGAATAGCGTTAATCTAAAAACTTCCAGATTCCACTGGGTCTGGCTGGTTATCACTGTGCCAGCAATCCCAGGAGCACAGAAAAGGCATCACCCTCAAGACTTTTACAACTTTCTCCTTCAAAGAGGACTCAAAGCAGTGTTTTAATTTGGGTACTGGGGGGGAAGCCTATTTCCACAATGAGGTTTTCCTATATAACACAGCTCCTCTTACTGCTGGATTGCCATCAGGCAGTCCTACCTCAGGACAGTCTATCAGTGACGTGATTGCCCTCCTCCAGTGACAGATTTAGCAACTGAGACCAAAGAGAAGTGGCTTTCTTCATGCTGCTTATTTTTCCCATGCAATTAAAAGATGCAAAAACCAGGTGGGATGTTTTGTTATTCAGGCACAGTACAAGAGATCCTTAGCAGAAAACTCCCCACTGTCTCTCTCCTGGTGTCTCTGATACCTCCACAAAGTCAGTCACACACTACAGCTCCTCCCGATTTTCTGAGCTCCTGGTTACCCAGGCAAGCACAGCCTCTGCACCTGCATTCTTGGGGAGTGCTGATCTCAGCCTTGTTCCTGCATCCACACGCCAGAAGGTAAGATGTTATTTGGGAATTGCCCTTCCCCACCCATCCTCCAATCCACTTGATAACCATGTTTAGAATGCACCGGAGTGAAACAGAAGAACAAGCAAAGGATTCCTCTGTTACAAAGATACAGAGAGAGAGCTGTGCTACAACTGTAGAGGATCAACTGGTGAGGAGTCAAGAACACAAGGTTCAAAAGACTTGGGTTTTGTGTAGATAAATGATCAGAATCAGACAACACCTTGCACTGTTCTGATGCTCACGAGAGCTGCTGCACAAACTGAGCAAGTCAAGCATAAAGAGGTTAAATCAAGGGAGACTCACTAGAAAACTCTTCATTGTATTTCTGTTGTTCTAGTTTTAGCAATGTCTTAATACATCTTATAAACTCTGGAAAAAAAACACACATGTCAGGCTTAAAACACTTTGTAGGGGAAATTAGATAAACTTAATCACATTTAAACTCCTTATACAAGAGCTAAAATTACTGGAAATGCTGACCACACACCAATGCAGCCACACTCCCAGGCTATGTTGATTTTCATCCCAATTGCAAAAAAGCAAACACAGAAAGATGACTATTTAGAGGGCTTTTTAATTACGTACTGCCATCTTATACCCTACTGTAGATTGGAGAAATAACAGCCAAGTGCCTCTAAATCAGATGTTTTAGCATAAACACAGAGTGGGAGCAAGACAATCACTAATTAATCCTCAGAAATTATTCAATGAAAAAGAAATCAGAATAAATCTGCTAGAGAGAAAAGGCACTCTCCTTCCCTCATAGCCCCTGCCCCCTCCCAGAATAGGCTGGCAAAACCATCAGCATGGGGCCAAAAGAGATACTGGGCTCCTGCTCTGTGCCACTGAGTTTCTAAGAACCCTCACTTTTTGTGTTACAATTGGCTGAACAGTCTGAAGGGAGAGACAGAAAAGCAAAGAAAAAACTTGATCAGTAGTGGTTGATTGTATGAGTGAATAGTCCAGGTATTAATGAAATATAGCCCAACATAATGCCTATTCAACAAAGTCTTATATATGCCAATCACACCAAAAAAAAAATCAAATAAACGATGTAGATTTTACTTCATTTCATTTCATGTTGCAAGTTATCTAATGCAAGTTCTACCAACACTAAACATGAGTGTGCAGAACCATGAAGCTCAGGGATCCTGACTGTGGCTCTTTCCCAGAGAATTTTCTGCCTTCTGCCTCTCAAAATAAATCGAAATAAATGGGCAACAAATTAAAACACCACAGTTTGTAGCCCTTCCAGAACAAGGTTAATTAACACCAAAGACAGTAGGGAAGTTCCTCTTTCCCATCTGCCCAATTCAACAACAGAGAGCTTTGACTCTCCACAGCAGCAGACCCCAGGTGCCCCTGGGGGTCCCCCCCAAGTGCCCCTGGGGGTTCCCCCCAAACCCGCATGGGGCCCTGGGAGGGGCAGTGCCTCCCCCAGCCCCACCTGCCTGTCCCACGGGCAGCACAAGGCAGGGACTCCCGAGGGACACAGGGACCCCCCGAGGGACACAGGGACCCCCCCGAGGGACACAGGGACCCCCCCGAGGGACACAGGGACACTGAGGAGAGCGGACAAGGAAGGAGCAGCAACAGCTCCAAAAACTGCAAGAAGTGGAGGAAGATCAAATCAAGCAGCAAGACTAAGAAAGAAGCTCCACAAACTACCAGAACAATATCCTCACTGAGGGATTTCTCTTCTTCAGGCCGGAGCCAACAACCCTCTTCTCCTGCCCCTCCCCACCAAGGCCGGTGCAGCAGGGGTTTGGGTAAATACTGAATATCAGTAATGTTCAAGAAAATACTGAAGAGTCAAAAATGAAACCAGGAAATAAAACAAGACCACTGTGAAGGCAGAGTGATAAGGTCATTTTAAACCCCCTATTTTCCCTCTCAGCACTTGCACTGGTGCAGAAGAACCATATCACTGCTCCACAAGGTATTTTTACAGCCAGAAGTAGCTTTGCAGTATTTCCACTGCCTTCAGCCTCTGGTAGCTGGGGAAGGATACCTTCACTCATCGCTCATCCAAGCCTTTCACTGGGATCTGGCTAAGCTCAGCCAGTCCTTCTGAAGAACCAGATCCCATTTCTGGTCCAAAGCTCAACTGCAAGGAACATCAGCATCTAAAGGGATACAAGAAATGTGAATAAATAACTGTAATGGTCTAAAAAACCCCAAAGTATAGATCATTGGCAATGCTATGGCAAAAATGTGATGAACACTAAAAAATAAGTCTCCTGAATTTTTAGAAATCTGGACTGTTTTAGAACACAGGCCATAAAAAGTGACTGAAAAAGGGAGTTTTCACTTACTTTTATGAATGTTGTTTTATAATGCATAGGTTTTGTCTTTGGACACAAAACAAATGTACCTGTGTATATTTTTTCCTATTCCTAGTAGCATTTATTTAGTGGTGGTTTTATTCTCCCAATAAAGCATCCATTCACTCTTCCCTAGCAGCTGTCATCCAATTTATTCATCAGAATAACAGATCTGCATTTCAACAGTCATTTGTAGACAAGTTCCAGCACCAAGTTGAAATAATATCTTAATAAAACCAAACTTCAGGACAACTCAGAGAATATAAAGGGACAAAAATCACTCCCAGGAGCAGAAAAAAACCTTTTTTCCCCTGTTTTCCTGCTGACTCCAAGCCAGATTTCCATCTCCCGCCGAGCTCTTCGGCAAACCAAGCACCCAGGAGATGCACTGGGTCTGCTGGAAGCTGCAAACTGGACTGAGAGCTTTGTAGCATATTTCATAGGACACATTTTCCCAGCTATCAATACTTGCCACATGTGACAATCTGAGCTTCTCTGGCCGTTTTTGCCCTGGCACTTGCAGAGCATTCCAGCCCTGAGCCAACACACAGCACAAAGGAGCTCCAACCCCCTCTCTGCCTGTTCTCTCACCCCACTGCCAGTCACAGGGACAGTGCCACTCCAGAGCTCAGCCACGGGCAGGGAGCGACTCAAAAGGGGCAGATAACACCTCATTTAAGTTATTTTTCTTTATCAGGCTCCCTGGAGTGACTGAATGGTGTAGAGGATGCTTTAAGCCTGGAGAGCATTGAAGAGGGTGAAAAGATTGAAGAAAAGCCACAAAAGTTTGTTTTCTCCAGGGAAAAATTTGTTGAATAATGAATTTAATGGGGATATGACAACACCCAACTGTTCAGTTGAGGTCTGAACAGCATCTTTAATGATGCTAGAAAGCACGTTTATACTCTCCTATAAGAGGGCTTATAAGCAAACCATAAACAAACTATGGCAACAAAAAGGCAACGTACTTGTAAATATTCATGACATTTTCCATTCCACTTATTTTGTTACTAAGATTACTCAAGGCCCAAATCCCTTTTTGAAGACAGTTGCATTAAAATAAAAAGGAGTAAAGGTGCAAAGGTCATTCTCACCACGCACAATCCTTCTTAATTATGAATTTATTATGTGATGGTTCTTTTTATGAAAAAGGTAATGCCAGAATTAATTAGAATCCATGCACTTTAATCCACTACAAAAAATTAATTCATTGTACAAGTTCCTTTGGGATTGCCACCATCTCTAGATTTTTAATTTTTTTTTTAATGAGGCAGATATTTCCACATCATTGCAAATGATTACAGGAAATGCAAGCTACCACAATGAATCAGTTTATCAGGGAAGCAGCAGATAGTCTATGGATCACTATAGGTGCAAGCTTCTGGTGTAACTTGGTACAAGGACTGGGTAAATTTCTTGCTTCACAACCAATGGTCAAAACCAGCCTATGGCCGTGGCTGGTTCAGTCTAACCCTGAACAGGACAGAACAACAACTCCAGCAGCTACCAACACCTTATACACTCCCTAGGTGACATTATAACCTCAGTAATTTTAACAGATTTGCACGAATGGCTACTTTATCTTGTATAATTTGCATATCAAGTATTTTTCTTGATAGTGCTTTTGCATTTCATTGTATTAAGCATACTGATAATCTCATGCTATAAATGACTCAATTTATCTTGTCTTGCCATCAGCTCTCTGCAAGCAAGAATGCTAGTGATATTCAGTAAAGCCACTGCTGCACTTGCATTTCACATTTAGGGTTTAACTTCAAACTGAGAAATACAACATTGTCCTAGATCAGCCAACCCCACCTGGGAGGATGAGGAGTGTTTATGGAAAAATACCATTCCACAGGTTTGTACCAATGCTGCTTTGAAGATCCTTGTTCTATGAGAATGACATGTCAGAACTTTAACTCCCTGTGCACTCTCTGAGAGATAGCAAAGTGCACTACTTTGACCTTGCTGGTGTGCTGCAGTTTGAGTCATTGGCAAATGTTTTTTACAGCCCTAACACACTGAGCAGAGCTGCAGTGAGCAGTGCTGACATGCAAAACACCTCCAAAGGGGACAGTGGGTGAAGGGGATTGATAGGAATTCCCTGGCAGTTACAAACTTCCTCTTGGATACTCAGCAAGAGGGGCGGAAGAACAGCTCCAAGCACAGAAAACCAAATAATCTGCAGATAAGTATCAAAGAATTTTATCCACACTGAAGTCATACTTCAGGGGAACTCCATTGATTACAGCAAAGCCCCCAGGTTTGAACAATTTTCAGAGGCTAGAGGCTGCAATTAAAAGAGCTTTGTCACAACAACACGACAACCACCATAACCCCAGTCATTTTCCATTCTTCAGACAGCAACTGCAGGGTGCTTCAGCTCAGGTGGAAGCACAAGAAAGGAGGTTTGTTTCACAGAGGGTTGCTTGGAGGGTTTTTTTAATGGGTGTGGTTCTTATGTTTTGGCTGTTTGGAGTCTTTAATTATTTTTTTGTTGGCCTTGAAACCTATTTTTAAAAAGCACGAACCACTCTGGCACCTGATGATTAGCAAGAAAACTTCCCATCTCGGTGGTGTCAGCTGAGCCATTTCGGGGTCACAGCTGACGTCTCAAAAATGAGACAGTGATGAAACAGTAAGAGACATCACAGAATGGACTGGGGTCATGCCAACAATTTCTGGAAGCAAACATCATTTAGAACAATTTGTTCTTAGAAAGCAAACCAGAAGCCAACCGTCGCAATACAACAAAAATTAACGTAACTAAACTCAAAGCAGACTGTTTCTGTCTATGTTTGCATGCTGGACTGCCACATCGCCACAGCTGTGTTTGCACCTCAGAAGTGCATACCACTGCAGCCAATTGGATTTATGCATTCTCTGTTATAAACAGAAAAATAATCTTTCTGGACTGCGTGTTCCAAATCTCCCACATTTTCAGTAATGCAAAAGGAAAAAAGGAGGGGGGGGAAGCAGGATAAAAGGTTAAACACAACTACTTGCTGAAGGGAGAAAAAAGCATTTTCATTAAACATTTAATTCTTGTATACTGAGCCTTTGAGGCAATTTTGTTGAAAGATCATGCCCTTCCCACATGTTATAGACCCAAGAAAGGCTTTCCCTTTCACAAGAAAACTGTTTTCCAAGAAAACTGCTTAACAGGCAGCTCAGCTGCTCCCTTCAGCAGAGACAATCCCCACGGCCATTAAGGCGGGGAAATATCAGATACTGAAATCCTATCAAAACAATGCAGCTTGGTTGGGAGAATTAAATTGCTTCGTGTATTTCAAGCCTGCAGTACAGGAAAACAGAAGCATATAGGGCACATCAGGGACTGCTTTTTAGGTGTTAATAGACTGTTTGATAATGCACATTTCTGAATTATTCCATTAGAAACACATAGAGATGAAAAGTCTTGACAGTCACCAAGACATTTCAAAACCATGTTTTCTTTCTTAAATAAGATAAACAAGCAAAGCCAAAGCTCTAATAAGTTCAAGAGAATAATGCAGATTAAGTGACATAATATCATTGAAAACAACACACTTCTAATAGAACCTTGGTATTTTATGAAGACACAGTTGGGGTGTTGTTTCCTTTTGTTTTAAATACCTTGCTCTTTTACAAGTGCTTGTCCCTGCTTTACACTCTCTGGTCTGTACATAGGTGAATGTTATTCCAGATCACACAATGGCAGCTCCAGTTTCACTGGTTCCTAAATTAACTCCGCTCCAAACCAACAATGGGCCAGCGTTCACTCCTTCCCACAAACCACAACTGAGAAGGTCTTTACCTGAGGAAATATGTGAGTTCAATCCTTTTTAATATTCCTCATAAGCCACTAACCCCAATTTTATTCAGCTACCTCAAGAGATTACTCAGTCCACAATACTGAAGCCCTGAGTGTGCAATCTTACACTGCTATTTTATTGAAGACGCTGTTGTTCCTTTGTGCTGGAAGAAAGGTGCAATCCAAGAGTTTCAACGTGCACAGAGCTTTAAATAATGATACTGAAGATTCTCCTTTTCTGTCAGGCTTGTGAGTCTGTAGATCTCAAACTCCCAGCCGTGTCTGCAGCACTAATGCACTCATGAAGTTCACCACACGATGATTTCTGGAAAGGAGTCCAGCTCCTCCATCTCACCGCTGCAGTGACGTGCTATGAACAGCATTCCTGGACTTTCTCCATCCAAGTCAGTGGAAGGACCTGAACTCACACTTTCATATACATATATTTCACCACCAGCTGGTGTCACCATGCACCTTAAATTTATGCCAGGTTATTTCATACTTGTCTTGATCTCCAGCAAGACGTAGGTGAAAACCGGTTAATGTTTAGAAATAAGCACTGACACTGCGTTATACATACAATCACCTGACTAGCCTTATCTTCATGTTTTTACGGATCTGAATAAAGAAAGTTCCCAAAATAAAAAATTAAGACATTTTTACTGCCTTTGTACATTATTATTTTCACCTCATTTTGTATATTGTTTGCACCAACAGCAACCTCCACAAAAAGTCTTGTGTGGAGTCTTCTGTGAAGAGAAATTCACTTTACATACAGTTGTACCTATTGCTTATACTTGGAATCAAAATTTTCTACTTCTGTGTGCCCTGATTACTAACTTGTTTTTTGTGCAAGACGGGTAAATGAAACCATTAGCAAGGAAGATAGGTTGGTTTGTTTTCTCAAGCACTCAAATCCACATGGTAAGATGAATTTCCCCCTAGGATATTTATACAACTAGCTGGCGAAATCCTTAGAGCCATCAACAGTGTATTTGTGAGAACTCAGGAGAGATGGCCACAGTGCAAAAGGTTAAATTTAAAGAATGGACAGCGCAGTGTGTCTATGGAAGAGGAAGAGCTGGACAGTCAGAGAATAACAGCAGAGCAAATAATGACTGGGTTTCACTGCATTAAAGACAACAATGAAGGCCAAGAACAGCAAGCAGGATTTATCACAAAGACACATCAAGTTGAACTAATCTCTTCCTGCAGACAGGTTAACACACTTTAGGAAAGTAAAATAGCAATAATTCTTTATCTACATCTTGACAAAAAAAAGCACAAAAAAATATCAGAATTATGGCATCAGAACAGCTTCCAAGAAATGCAGTGTACAGCAGTCTGTGTACACAACCAGCCTGTAGTGAAGACGCTGCAATTTCCTGCCGCAGAGAAAGGCTGCACTGAAGGGGAGTCAGCAGCAATGAACCCTTTGTGTCAGTCCTATCGAGTACCATAATGGCTTGGCTGATGAACTAAGGATTTTGATTATTCAGTTTACAACGACCAAAGCTGGAAGGGTCAGGAAATACAGTGGGAGCCTGGATAGAACTCACAGTAATTTTAAATTGGAGATGTGCTGTGGAAAACAACATATGACCAAAAGGCCCAAGACTTCAGCACAAACAATCTGCCGCTGCAATAAAACGGACAATTTAGCATAAAGAAGTGAAAACTGAGGCAATAAAAATCTGCTGCAGAGAACACTTTGCCTCTGTGTCCATGTTGAATGAGGACAATAGCAGCAGTCCTAAATTGTGGCAAAAATACTCAGAATAAGAAATGAACAGTATAAAAAGACAACCCAGAAGGTTAGCAGTGAGTACAGGAATAGCACAGGGGGTGCTATTTGATCCTGCTTCAGAAACAAGAGTGCTGTGTCAGAGGGGCCCAAAAGTCCTTCTCCAGCCCTGCAATACTTGGGCCTCGTGTTTTGCTCCCTGCCATCCATCCACCATCCTTTTTCATTTCCATACATCTTTAGCCTTATTTCATCCTCAATAGAAGTTTCACCACATTTGTGAATTAGCATCTTTTTCATATTAGCATATCATTTTCTAGATCACCAATACTTTTCAAGTTAATCTACTCACTTCATTTATCTCTCATTATAGGAGCCTTAAGCGTAACACCCACTGAGTTTCCAGTCTTTTGAAAACTCAAGCACAGCACAGCTACAAAGTCCAGCCTGCTGTGATCAGTCTTCCATATGACTCACCCAATATTAAGGGTTTGGTTGCAGAAACCCAAACTTATCCTGTTGGAGTTTTGTTTGGGTTTTTATTTGGCTTTGTCCCCCTCCCCTCACCACTTCTGATAGTAGCAGGTACAGATAACAGAAGTTGCTCTAAATGCCCGGAGATTGAGTAGTGCCCTGGCTTTCTCAGCATCCAACCCCAAATCCTCATTTTGTCACAAGAAGAGACTAAGACAGCAGCTGGTCACAAGGGGAAGCTTAGCAGAGCATTAGCAGTAAATAATATGGATATACCCCAAAGAGTAACAGGTAGAGAAATGTAGCTTTCATTCACAGCTCACTGGAAAATCCTCAAGTGCCAATTTCATGTTTTCCGAGTATTTTACTCCATTTCTTGTGCTCTGCTAGTTCCTGTTTAGAGCCACATAATCATTTTGGTGTAAGACCACTTAAACAATTGTAGTAAAAAACCTACTAATCAGCAGTAAAATTGGTTACAGGAAAAACATACAACAGCCATAACCACAGACACAATGTTGTTACCCTTTTGTCATGTAAGGAGATCATTAGCATCAATTGTCACTTTATAATGAAGTAAAAAGCATCCTAAAAATTAGAAGGCAAATAAAATGAAAGCTTGTGGCCCTGGATATCAGAAGTCTATCGACCATGAGTGGGCTTTTAACTGCATCTCACTATTCACTAAGTCCTCGAGAACATTTACTAATTAGACTGTCACAATGCAAAATTGCTGAAGCAGTTCAGCAATTACAAAGTATTTTTCTTTGTTTTAAGAAAAGTCTTCAGCATTTCTAGCATCTCAGGAAGCTGAGATCACATGCACTGAAAATCAGTCACCTAAAATACCAAGATGCTTCAAGAGAGTTTTCCCGAAGCCTGCAGAGCAGAGGAAATATTCCAGCAGGTGAGTAACACAGAGACAACAGTTTAACGCTAATGAAATCACCTGAGTAGACAAAGTGAAGAGCAGGGAAAAGAAAAAGCTTCACCAAAAGGTATTCCTGATTGCTTAGCAAAGGCAAGTTCTGCCCAAATCGGGCAGTCCCGGCAGTGTCTGTGAATCCCAAAGGCTTGAACAGTAGGGGTCCCTGTTTTCACTGGCACGGCCAAGTGAATTAATGGCATTACCATTATAGGAGAGCTTAATGCCCATAAGCTCATGAGAATGCGGAATGCTAGCCAGATTCTCCAGTACTTTGTGTTTATTTACTACCAATTCAAACACCACCGTGTTCCGTTCCCCAGGATTAAACAGCTATGCAAAGGCTGCAACAAGAGAATAAAGACCATGGCACGTATTTTAGCAATCCCCATTACTGCATCCACAGATATCTACTGTTAAGATCAAATCAATTCACCACTTTTTAGAAGTCGAGGTTTGTGAGGTATTGATCACTTTCACTGCCTACTGTACATTTAAATAATGTATCCTATGCTCAGGCCTCAGTAGAGGGCAGATCCCTTTGATACTTTATCATCTCTACAGCTATAGATTTTGCCATTATTGTATTTGCCTTGCGTTGCACTGGACTAAGATTGTATTTTTGATTTATAGAACCAGACAGGCAATTTATTCTACTGTTTGCTTCTTATAGTTGTTTAGGTGGGAGTAATATATAGAAGAAGATACTTGCCTAAGTCACTAATATCTTCTATTGAGTCATATATATATTTCTTTAGAGAACAAAGACATTTGGCAATTTGTACAAAAAGGAAACAGTGCACACTGCAGGAACCAGCAGCATCACCAGGATCTGCTAAGGGCCATTAGTTATAGTTTTATAGTTTATAGTCAAGACCCGGGAAGTCTGGACTGAAAGTCAGAAATACTGACTTGCCTTAGGGCAACTGTCCTGCCTCTCAGAGTTTTATTAGTCCCGTTAAGGTAAAGAGCGAGACAAAGCCAGACTGAAAGACATTCCGCTAAGTTTAAAATCAGGGCTGGTGTTCAGTTTGACGCTGTCATCGTGTGACACATTTCCCCATTCTCCTGCTTCCCATCTCATGAAGATTGATTTTGTTTCTACCTCCATATTAGCAGAACGAGAGCCCAGGCAGGTATGAAATTTAACTGGAAAAACAATAGATAAGCTGGCCCTGCAGTAAGAGCAAGATCACACAAAATGCATAGAAGTTGCAGTTCTGCTCAGACCGTGGCAGAGAAGTGCCACGTGCGTGTAAATGAGGTGTATGAGAACGCCTGCTTTCAGCTCATTTTCTAATTATGGAGGTTATCTTCAGGTGCCACATAACAGAGCAAGATGCTTGTGACTCCCCTTACTAAACTGCCTGAGCAGCTCCAAAGGACCACAGAGATCACAGCCCAGAACAAACTACGGGATTTGTTGCAAGAAAACCTTGTCAGGCTTTTCATCTGCAGAAAACAGACACTTTTGTTATTCTAGAAACACTTTTGCTTCTATCCAGGAGAGTGGTGTTGTCAGACAGCTATCAGCTTTCCTCCTCTTCGAGAGCTCCCACAAAGCATCCCATTCCCAGCTGCAGGCATCCTACACGCAATACCTCTGGATAATCTCTGAGTTACCATAGCTATCAGCTGCAGTTTTAGATCTCCTGTCAAATGGAGCACACAACTAGGAGTCCCCAAATGTAGTCCATAAAGCATAGTCCATGCGTCCATTTTTTTTTTTTCAAGATACTTTAAAAAAATTAAAAAATCACAGGAGCATGAAGTAACTGGAGTAAAACAGGCAATGAAATGACTAAAATAATAAGAGAGGGCACCATTGAGTTTAGTATTTGTATTAAAAGTCAATTAGTTTCCTTGTCCCATAGATATTCTCACCCTCACTGATGCAAATGAAAGATGTCAAGCAAAAGCCTAGTGCAGCCGAAAAGGCAGTGTGTCATTGTACAGGCAACAAACCAAATCCATGCTCAGAAATTCTTTTGCAGAGCTCCAAACACCTATACAAACAACAATTTGCTCCATATGCTTGCAATTGATTCCTGCAAGTCACACAGAATAAACTTTTGAAGGAGAAAAATAACATCTGAACAAGCTCTTAGAAAACAAACCAACAAGCCCACACCACAGAAAAGAAACCTTTTAAAAAATACATGCATGCATTTCCAAATGATGTATAGCAAGTGTTCAATAGCAGAAATCCATATGAGGTGCTCACAGGTTCACATGTTCTCAGCATATGGCTCGTTTTCAAGGAATCACAAGTGCACATCTTAAAAGCCTGGGGCTTCACAACTGTGTACCTTTTGTTGTTAACGTTTCCTTCAGTAAAAGTAATTCCTCTGGACACTTGCTCAAATGAGAAAAGCTCGCTTGGGAAAAAGCCTCTGCAGAGCTCTCATGTTCACAGTTGAAAAGCTCTGTTAACTCCTGCTTTAGTCAGCAAAGAACTAAAAATGTCACTATTAAAGGAAAAAATCTCTATAGAGTTAAGAGCCAAGCCAGGGAAAGCATTCCAGTCAACTCTGCAGCGAGGACACGCTTGTTTATTTACCTATTCCATCAAAACCAAGTGCACTCTTTTCTGCCATGTGAAGCTGAGGGTTACTGCTTCAAAATAATCCCTCTAAGAGATATTAACAGACAAATCTCCAGGCTGCAGCCCCTTGAGGATAAACATTTTCCACTGGTACAGCTGTTTTTGTGGGCACAGGAAGGAACACACTTTTACACCACTGAAGTGCTCTGGAAGAATCAATCACTACAACATTCACTTCTGTATCGTTAAGGACATAGCCATGGAAGATCAGCATCTAATAGATTTTTTTTTTTCCTATTCATAAAGTATCTTTTAGAATCAGAATATAAAATATTTGTGGGATGTTACCACAGTAACACAGAATTGAAGGATGAGTCTCCTCTTACATCGTTCATCTCTATCCACATTACCCAGATTTCCCCTTTCCCCACCCCAGACCAGCAGCACTCACTCAGCATCCTCAGAAGGGCCAGAGATTAAAAAAAAACAACAAACCAAAAAGGAACTAACCACACACATCTGCTAAGGTCTTGCTGCTAATTGGTGATTGGGGAATTGAGTCCAGCTGCTCCTCCAGACAGGAGGGAAAGTGTAGCCCCAAATTATATTAGAAGGAGAGAGGAAGAATTAGTTACACCTGAAACCCGAGGCAGCAAGGCCAAAGAGACACCATAAGCAGATGCATTCAACACAGCCTAAACTTACAGGCAGGGACAGGAGTTTGTTAGCATGGCCAAGAGCACTATTATTCAGCTTACAGAAAAGGTATCTACTGAATTTGGCCTTTAGAGATGCAAATCCAAGCTAAGTGCAGTCATAAGAAACACCACTGCTCACTTGCACTAACTTAATCATGCGCTGACATCGACTGATTAACATCACCATCGCCACCACCTGACTTCATTCAACACGAGCCTGCGAAATTGTGACTGTGACATGAGGCCACACTGACCAGTGCCACCACACTGACCAGTGCCACCACACTGACCAGTGCCACCACGCAGTGTTTGGTAAATAACACAGCTTCATCCTCCACAGCCCAGCTTTCTGTTGCCACCCCCCGTGCAGCCACACACCTTGCTCAGCACTCAGATTTCAGCACCCAGAGTGCCCAGCCACACTGGGTACACACCTTCTGATACTGGTGGTGCCTAATCAAATCTAGGAAAATAGCAGCAGATGAAGTTTTAAAGTTGTAAACTAGAGGTTGCATCCCATAGCATCTCTCCTCAAGACAGCCATGCCCTGCCCCCGTGACAAATGCTTCTCTCTCCAGAGTTCTTTCAGCAAAAAGGAAACTGGAAACACTTTTTGCCTGTTTCTGCCTGTGCTGCTTTCCCACAGCACTGCTCACCTTGTGGCTCACCAGCACACAAGACATAAAAGCATCTTTTACAACAGAAATATGAAGTTGACCTTTCAGTTGCTGTCTCAAGAGGACAGCAGAGTTTTTTAGAACAGAAATCACCACTTACTCTCTCACGTGGGAGCCCAGCACCAGACCAACAGCGAGAGCTCCGCTCCTCTGACTGTTCACACTCCATCTGAGGAGACTCAGCAGGTGTGTGCCATGAAGTGACACCAGACGGGACCCAGTGAGTCCCCTGCCAGGGGCAGGCAAATCAACAGCCCCAGCAGGCTCAGCCTCAGCTCCTCTTTAGGACACCACACCCCAAACACATGACTCTTCTCAGAACAGTGCTCTACTTCAGCAAGACATCAAAAAACAACTGTAGAGTCACTTACAGTTTCTCCTGAGCACGTCCCAGCACAGCCTGCTCAGCCAGCACAGCCCCTTCCTTTTAAACCCTCTGCTCCCACAGGTGCTGCCAATCCCAATCTGGTGATAGGGGAATTGGCTCCAGCTGCCGCTTCCCTGCCCCGTGACCGAACCCCTTCCCCGCCCTGGGGGGCACAGCAGGGTGTGGCAGCACCCTCACAGCTTCACCTGACCTTTCAAAGGCCGTGCCAGAGCCAAGCAGCTCTTGCACACTGTATTTGGGCACAGACGGAGCACAAGCTTGGTCTCATATCAACATTTGTCGCTCACAAATTCCCACTGGTGGTATGGGTGTTTTCTCCTGGGGGGACTGGCAGGTGCCATGAACCTCCAGGTCATATTTAATACTGCATTTAATATACATACATAAGATGCTTTTACTGAAGAAGATCAAATAACTTAACTCTGCCTATAATACAGAAATGTACCTCTCAGTGCCTTGTATATATTAGTTACTATTGCCTTCATTCCCAAGTCTCATCTCTCAGATTCTGATCTGCTCAGACCCACACAACAGAAAACAAACCAAACTCAGGACTGAAGTCCAGAAGTACATCTCCTCCATTCACTGCTTCAGGAATCCTCAGGAGGAACTTCTCTGGGTTTGGGAACCAACTTAGCCTAATTTCCTCTGGGAAGCTCTGTTTATAGCATTCGAGTTCCCAGAATTTACTAGGAAAAAAAATAATTTTTTGCACTGGCAAACAATATTTTTTTAAAACTTTTTAGTGGAAAGCTTTTGGAGGATTGTCATAATTTTCTAAATTCTAAATAAATATTCACAATAATTTAGTGCCTATTGATGTCAAAGTTAATTATTACTGTATTTAAAATACGGCCTTGATGTAGTGTTGTTCAGACCTTTAATTTAAATCTAAAAATAATGTTTTAATGTCAGGTAGAATAAAGATCTAAAAATGTGTTCTGTATCAAATGGTTAATACCACAGAAAAACTAGAATGGAGACCATAGAACTACAACTCATAAAACCAAACTCACAATTCTTTTTGAACTACACTGACACAATCTCTAGTTCATCTGATATGGAATCAAGCTATCACAGAATTACTCACAAAGCAGCTCTGGCTCATAGTGGGGCTTTTATGTTTGAATTTCTTTTCAAGACTCACTCAGCTGTGCTGTATTGGATGTCAGAAAGAAAGTATTTTTCTTAAGAAAAACCTTTGCCTCCTGCTGCATGATCTTGATTTTATTTATGATCTAAGAAACTCCCAACAAAACATTCATACATAAAAATTAAATAACACAAGAGTTTACAAGCCTCAGGAGTGCAAGCTTAAAATATCTAGCTCTGATTTCAAGAATCAATTCTTCCTGCAGAATACAAGGGATCTTTGTTACATTAACAAATCTGCAAAATTGATTTCTTTCACTTGTAGCCATAATTTATCATCTTCAAAAACACGAAGCCACACAGCACAGTTTAAAAAAGAAGTCCTTTTTAAAAATGGCCATACATTTCAAAAAGGTATTTTAAAACGTATCTTCTTCCTATTGTAGCCAAGCACAAGGTGGGAGGAGAACCATCCTGCAAAATCAATTGTAAAAGCAATTAAATTACGCTGTGGATGTAAGGCTAAAACCTCACACAAAGCCCAGAACATGAGGCTCACACGGACAGCAAAGTAAGGCCAGGCGAGAATATTGACTGTCCTGCCTTGCTGTGACACAGGAACCACTTGGCTGTCCCTGGCCCCAAGGCAGGGCACGTGCTGCTGCTCCCAAAGCCGTCCGTAGGGATTTTGGCATTCTCAGCACTGTGCACGACTCTGGCACCCCCACAACGGGAGAGGCACAGCCCGAGGCTTTCACTGCCAGGACCAGGCCATCCCCAAGGCATTGCTGAACTTGAGCACATTTCTCCAGCAGCTCCAGCCATCAGCAGTGTGAAGACTTCAGTTAACCTTTCCAGGCATGTGTGGTCTTGGTGTTGTACAATAAACCCCTGGAGCTTCCAAATACTTCTGTCCTTTACTTGAGAAGGAGAACTGACCACAGGTGACACAGTAACTGCACCTGAACCTTGCACTTCCCCCTGGAGGGTATCAGATGATCTTTCCTCCACAAGCTGGTTTGCCCACACAGCAGCTATTTTTAATTTGCTTAGACAATCATCAGGATTTAATGACCTCTCTGTTCTCAGCCCTGTATCATACCTCACGTGGATTTCTAGCATTTTGCAGATAAAAGTGATGAAAGACGGCTAAAAACTACAAGTGCAGCAAAATTACATAGGGTTCATGACCTCACCTAGAGCTAAGAGGCAGTGCAAAGCCCTGTCACCCCACACACCACTCCTCCATCCAGACAGGTTTGCTTCTGACCCTACAGACAAACCCATGAGAGAAGGGGGATGGCACACCAACCACAACACTGATTTGTGATTATGTCTCTTTGAAGTGTCTCCAGCATGTTTCCTCTTGACTCTCATGGAGTTACAGAGAAACGGTACAAAAATACAACTGAGATATTGGGGAATCCAGCAGTACCCACACAGCTCTCAGTATAAATCACCCTTTTTCTCCCCCAGGTATTTTGATATTACTCAGTATGATGCAGTATTAATTAGGACGATGTACAATGGTATTAGTAACTCATTTATCAGTTGCAGTATTTCATTTGAATATAGTTACCATCTCTAGTTCTGAATAGAAATTAACTTTCCAATTCAGTATGTTTGGCTACTAGGAAATGGAAAGCCAAAAAAAGCCTCCTGAGCTTTCCTGAGTATTTTGCTGAGTAGAAATACAATGGTTGCTGCTCAAACCATTCATGCATACCTGATGTATATAATGCAGAAATGCAGGAACATTTTAAAGGTTATATATATATTTTGATAATCCCAACTTTGACAAAAATGCAATCAATACAGTTGACGTATTAAGAATCACAGTGGCTAAAAATATCTCTCTGTCATGATGTGTTGGTTTTGACATTAGGAAACCATAACTATAAAATTTGTATTTATGTGCAGCCAGAATGAACTGATTTAGAGCTTCCTTTTCTCCAAGACAACCTAATTTATATTTTAATTTGCTGGAGGTAATTGATTATCATGGAGTAAATGCATTGTACTGAAAACTCTATTAAATCACTGATTTAATGGGAACAGCTTTTTTTTTTCCCTCTTTTTGGATAAAATGTAACCTTTGTAAGCATTTTAAAACTAATGCATCAGGCTCTAAATATTTTATGGTCTGTATTAAGCACTGTTTGGGGTTCACGTCCCCTTAGACTCCAGCCCAGTACATTATACCATACAAAGCAATTTGCCCAGAGTAATGAGTTCTGTAGTAGTTTCATGAAGACCATTATCAAATTGCTGCTGCTGCAGGCAAGCTTTTGATCTGATATAAAGTACAGTGGGGAAGAGGCTGCTCATCCTGTTCCTACTGTAACTAGCAAAGGCATGAATATCCTCTAGCTAATAGGTGCTGCTGGTCCCTGGTCCAGAGAAACCGATCCAAACTCACAGACCAGGGTGGATAAACTCATCTTTTTAAATACTCAATATCAATATAGCTGTAAAGTGTAATCTAGTAGATAATTAGACCAAAAAATCAAGGGAAACTGATGAAGTGTAAGGGAAATAGAAAAATCTATGCATTTCCAGCAACAAATACCCTCAACCTGAAGACCAGACTAAATGAATAAAACCTGGAAAATTAAATCAGATAAGATCTGGTTTTTTAACCTTGTGCCTCTATGTCCGTGTAGTGTTTGCTTATACTGGTCACATTTACCAGAGTAATTTTTATTTTATGAGGAGTATACTTTTTTCTCTGGAAGTAGCTGTCCAGGATTTTCAGCTGCTCAGGTTCAGATGCACATAAGATACACTCAGCTGAAAAAGTTCAGATTTTTCTGGGTACTGAGACTTTTTAAAATTCAAGAATTCTTTTTCTAGCAGATGGCCTCGTCTCTTATAAAAAAAAAAATCTGCTCAGATAGTGAATAAAAACAAAACCAACAACCACTTATGGTGATTTTTCTCCAATTTTTTAAGTTCACATCTGTAGTATATTCCGTACCAACATTTTGTAGAGCATATGTACACATATTCTCTGTACACAATAAATTCAAACCATCCCTGAGTAAAACATTACTGGCAGTGGGGTTACCTGATAACTCATGCACGAGCTCCCTTGTGAAACTCCATAGAGATGAGACTGAAACCCTAAAACCCTTGATCTCCATCCCTGCTGGCCATGCCACATGGCTCATGGACTGCTTTTGTGGCCAGGTTCTAACGGAAGGGGCAGGAACCTTTCATAGGAGAAGTGAAACTCTCAGGACAGCATCATAAAATGGATTCCAGTTAATATCAGTGGAGCTGATATCATCATTTTACAGCCCTGGTGTAGAGCCAGCTGTGGCATGAATTAGATAAAGAGAAGCTGTACCTGATCTTTGGTCTTATGGGCCCCTTTCTTTCTCACCTTGCCTGTGATGAAAAATGCTTCAAAGCAATTTCTCCAACACCTGCCTTACCTTGTGTCCTGCTGCATCCTTTTTTTTATCATCAGAAGTAGGGTAGTTCTGGGTTTACTGACCAGCTGTTCTCTAACATGTTCTGGAAAACATGGTCATTTTTTGAAGAAAGCAACTACAAGGCAAGTAATGATGACAGCAAATTTCCGGGCAGTTTTGAGAATCCATGCTCCCTGGTTCTAACTTCCCCACATCAGCTGAAAAGCCTCACTTTATTTAACTTCAGATTCGAAAACTGAACTCTCTTGAACCAGATGGCAAATGTCCACTGCAAATTAAGCACACTGCTCCTGTTATTTTTTAGCAGATATCACATGCCTAATTTCCTGTACACCATCCTGATAATGTAACTCTTCTGGTCCAAGAAGAGAATTATTCAGAAAAAGAATCTTCCTTGGAAAAGAACTGATAGCTGTAGGACTAATGCAATCTGTAAAGCAGAAAGACTTCTGCACCTCATCAACTCCTTCACCCTACACTGTCTCAGATACCTCTGTAAGTGTATATATATGGATTTATTGTAAAAAAGCAGCCTGTTCTAGCAGAGCTCTGCATTGTGCCATCAGGGCTCTGGATGTCAGCAGTGGCTGATTTACCATAGCCTGGTTTATAAACAAATCCACAAAGGTGGCTGCAGCACCACGATCTGCAGGCAGGGCTGAAAGAGCCTTCTCCAAGCACAGCCTGAATTACTCAGAAAGAGATTTGTTAATGTCCTGGTCAATCTAAGCTGTCCTAATAGACCTCCTCTGAAAGAACTGAAGAGACCAAGCCCAGAAAACTACAAAGCTTGTATGTCATTATTATGTTAAAAATCCTATTTTTTTTTTTAATCTAGCCTTATTTTAGTGCCCAACTCTGTCGCGCATATCTGACAATAGCAGTTAAATAGGAATAAAAGCAGGGCAGCATTCCGTTCACCCTGATAAATGCAGAACATTAGGGCTTTCTGGGGCTCAGAAGTCATTAAGCCTGGAAATACATCATGTTCGCATGCCCTGAAAAATCTAGTCCACAAAGAGTTTTGCTAAAATTCAGAAACAGATTCCATTTGAGTTAAAAGCCATTTGTTCACTAAAATTAAAAGACAAGCCCAGTAAATCTCAACACCAGTGCCAGATTTGTACTCCGCAGTTACCAGTGTTTGTTCTGTACTAACATCTGTCTTGATGGTTGTGTTCCTGGACACATCTAGATCCCAGACAGCATTTCATACACTGAAACAAAGAGGGCATTATTGCTGCTGAATTTATGCAGTGTAATTACTTGTTATCCCATTCACAAATCTTGCTTTGCTGTCATATTTGTCAGGCCTGCCCAAGTGCTGGAACACCAAACACTACAAGGAAAAATGGCAAGATGTGCTAGTCCAAAACTGCTGCTTGCTGTGACTGAAGACATATTCACTACTCATTTATCTGGTTTATGCACTAACCCTGCTGTCTTGACTGGCTATTTACTTGCATGATTTCCCCCTGTCATGCAGTCATCAAGTGGACAGAAGTAATTAATACAGAAAGAATATATGGCAATGAAGCCCCTCGGAAAGGCAAGAGGGAGAAATTCACGTGGGTATTAAATGTCTGAGAGGAGGAAAAACAGACAGATGCATGAATTCTTATACACAATTGTCATATGTTGCTGCCGGTCTTATCAGTTGTGTGTGTTCTTTGATATGTCTCTAAAGAGCAAGCTGGGAATCTTGAGCTGGTAGCTGTATTATGTAAGAGTACTGTCAGAGTAACTCCAGAAATATCTCTTATTTTGGAAAAAAAGAAGGGAAAAGTTTATGGTTTGGTTCAGGAATTCTCCTCTGGAGGCATAACATTGTGCTTAAAATAATGGGAACCCCTGCTTGGAGGTATCTCTCAGTAAGAAAGAGCTATAGTTTAAAATTGCAATGCTAGAAACACTACCCCAGAGAAAGTTATAACACAGTGATGAAAGACTGAGATGCATTTCTGCAACATAAGAAAAATTCTACCCTGGCTCTAAACCAGTGCCATTATAAATCTAGGAACATTTGTGCCCTAAAGACAGATGCTACTACAGCACCACATACCAACACAACTGTGGAAATCCAGACACGACAGCGGAAATAGAATATCCTGAAAAAGAATTCCCCCACTGAAAGCTAATGAAGATCTGTGCCATTCTGCAATTATTGCTGCAACCCTCGCCATCAGTGTTTTGAAGGTTGCTGGGTTCCACGCTATGCTTGTCAGTGAGCCATTTCAACACTTCCCACATCATTCTGTGGTTTAGTAAGCTGTGTTCTCCCTTTATTGTGGCAGCTTTAGAAACCCATTCCTCCTGAACGACAGGCGAAATGTTAATTTGCTACTGGTTGCATTTGAGACTCTTCCACTAGGAGAAGGCTCAGGAAGAGTGATGAATCCACAGGTCAGGATGACTTACACGAGAAGTCAGCCAAGGAAGCTACCTTGATATCAGAACTAATGGCATCATTCCTTTTCTCTAGATTGGGATGGTATCTGCAGAAAGGTTTGACCATAAGCAAGCAATTCATCATTTTATCACTCAATACCAATAGGTCACCTTCTTTTATCAACCAACAATGGGTTCATGGAAGTGAGAAGATTATTGTAGGACAAAAGTTAAATTCATTCATTTGAAATATGCTTAAAAAGCTATCTTAATTAGAAAAGTATAGTAATCATGTAAAAGAAATAAATTTGATAGCATCCTTTTGTACCTTTGATGGCATGTCTGAAATCTTGTCTGCTCTATTGGTATCTGTTGGCCAGGAAAAAATTAATATTCTCTCTTTTCCCAACATTATTCCATTATATTAATTCAATGAATAAACTGGAACTATATTTTAATTTTATATTAACCCTATGGGCATACTTGACCCAAGGTTCACAGGCTTGTGAAATGTAGTTCTCTTGACGTGGGATGATTGCTTGGGATGCGTGGCTATGGATGACCATAATGAAAAGGTGCAAGAGGTTATACTGAAAAGAGACTGGCTGTCCCAAATGTAACTAGGTACCCACATTCTAACATTTTAAGAAATACAGTTACCATTTGATAAGGAAAAACTCTAATTTTTTTACTCTGACATCAGTAATGGAGCGTTCTTGCTCAGCTGTGTATTTGCAATTGTACCTTCAAGGGCAATAATTACACCTCTAGGTGCCTACATCTACATCAGTCTGTGTGCAGTTATTTGAACAGCACCCACAGGAGCCTAATCACTGCTTTGATTCCTCATCCTCCAGTCCATTGCTAAATATCCATGGCTGATTTTTGCAGCACAGACACAGAGCCGAGTCATTGTCTGAGGCTGCAGAAACACTCCTCAGACATACAATTCCTGTACCCCACTGTCACCTGGGCAAACCCATCCAGACCAGTGTGGAGCTGCACTCCCATTTTAACCTTAGTGTGTATGTGACCCAAATAACTCCTCTAGGACTCACACAAATTTATATTCTTTACCTTTCAGTTCATTCTGAGAACTTCAGGAGAAGAAGAGAATACATAGGCTACTAAGAATTAGTGGCAGTGTAATTAATGAGAAACTATCAAATAGATGTGGTAATTACAATGCTCTCTGGGAGAAGGTGTTTAATGGGACAATCCAAAGTACATCCAGGGTGTTTAATCCCTTGGAACTCATTTTACATCTGCTTTATTACAACTGAAATGTGAAGACTTAAGCATTCGTCTTGCTTTCATTGTTCAAGAAATAGAGCTTATAATTATCTCCATAAAGTAGGAAAGTATTTAAATACTTTGCATTGTATGTATAGCAACAGGGTACAGTTCACAATGCAAATCCCGCAGGAGCATAAAATGCAGGCAGATCAAAAGGAAAATTGTGAAGTAATTTCACAACTGAGATGTGGTAAAATAGTATATATGAAAACTTGTGCTCTTAAAAATAAATATTGCTTTCCTGTCTAGAGAAAAAAAAAACAAACACTGCCTTCTCAGTTTCAGGGAAACCAGCAGTCCTTGCCAGCAGAATAAATCAGACAGTAGGAGACAAAAACTATTATAGTTTCGCTGTGTGAAAAAGTGACCTCATTGAAATTGGCTTTAGCATTGTGGATGAATGCCCGATGGCTCGAGACAGATCCAGTTTAGTCAACCTTATCTTCTTCGGTGGGAGAGGTTATGAAACAGCCTACTGATAAGGTCAGCACTGCAAGGTCAGAAGCACGTGTTGTCATGTCCCAGGCACTGCATCTTTTAATGCAAACAAAATAAGAGGAATAAAGGCGTTATGTCAGCTGTCGAGCAGATAGGGACAGTTATATAAGAGAAGGATGGGGGAAAAAAAACAAAGGAAAGGAAAATTATTGATTCAGCTAATAACTGAAATCGAGAGAGCATGGATTCATGCCCCAAATGTTTCATGTAGTATTTTGGCTCCTGAAGGGGTTTTTTTGCCTGGTCTACCTCTTAGAGCCTTTTCAGACAGCAGAAGCCATCACAGATGACTGTGTTCAATATAGTAAATTCACCCACACTGCTTCAGCTCCTCTCCTCCGTTATTTGCTGGACAGGCATGACCACAATAGCTAAAAACTAATGGATTGGCTCCCAAGATACACCTGTGTGCCTTCAGAGGCTAAAGTCTGCAGAGGAAATTCTTTTCTGTGGTACCATCTGCATCCTTATGGAAGGTAGTATGAGAACCCAGCTAAACTAGTGCCTTTCTCATTTTTAGCACTCTCTCTGCCCAGTGCCTACTGAATCACAGTCCAGTACATCATTTGGAGTATTATTAATTGCATTAAGAGAAAAAGTGAAATGAAAGAACTGTCACGAATGGTATTCCTAATCCTCTGATAAAACACTGGAAAAACAAAAAGCTATGCCATCATAATGAGAAAAGGAGAAAAATTAAGTTACTTCAATCACATAACCCAAAGTTTAATGAAGACACCGAAACGTGATGTAACAGCAAAACCCTTATATTCTTTGGTAGAAAACTTTGTTCTGTCCTTATTGACAGAAATCTGCACCAACTTTGGCATAATGGAATTCTCTTTGACAGCTACAATGTCCTCCCACCATTTGGAGGGGCTTAGTGCATCTAAAAGCAAGGGCCCCTTTTTTCAGAACCCTCGCAGTCCTACAGCACTCTGCTCAAATCATCTCCATGGCCTCAGACTTCCCAGGAATGAAGCCTGTGCACTGAATTTGCTCAGAGCAGGTTACTCTGCCTTGTCTTTCGTGACAGTTTACAAGGAGAAATGGGTGTTTGAAATTTGAGAGCAGCACACGTGGAAACATAACTGTAGAGAAAAGTTGAACATGCTTCAGTGAGTTTTTATGTGCCATGTTATCTATGTGACTTTCCTGGAATTCTAAGCTAAGGCCACCCCAAGGACTTGTCACCGCCTGTTATGAAGGAAAAGACAATCTGAATCACAACACAGGAGAACAGAACATTTCTGAAAAGGAACCAGTCTAGCAGGAGTTCAGTCAGCCATCCTCTAAAAAATACCAATTCTGAATTCAGTGCAGCCAGACATGCACACTAGCCTCAGGCTTGACAATCTGTCAGAAAACAATGCTAGTCTCCCATGCCATTTTGCATTTGGAATATGAAATAAATCATGAAATGGTTTTTCAGGCCTGAAAAAGCTATTTGTGTTCTAAAGCTTCTAAAAAGATAGGCAGATTACATTACTGATAACTTTTGGCTGGAAGAAAGCAACTGGGTAGGAACTGGGCTCCAGGGAAGAACTGCGCTCCAGAAATGCTTAGGAGGGCTGGGAACCCTCCTGCACTGCCCTCCTGAGATATAATCTAAGGCCTGACTTCTCAGCCTTGGTGGTACTTCCTATCTCCAAAACTACCTAATCCTGACAGCATCACAGTGAAGTTCTGTTATCTCCACATCCCAGTGAAATTGAGTTGCCTCACTCAGAGGTGTGACTTGGTTATGAGACTGTAATCCCTGGCTCTCAGCGTCTCCTTCCCTCTGGCAAGGGCTTGCTTCTCTCCTGCTTGAGCCTGGCTGCTTGACAAGACTTAGATCTTTGGAAAACGTTGCTCAATGATAACATGACCAGGTTACATTGAGGCGTAAGTAGGACGAGTAAGAGGAGAAAGACATTTATTATGCAGCAAAGTCATAAACAATTTATTTAGTAACTAATCCTACCTCCTTTTTGATAGAGCATATGAAAGGTTCCTCAAAATAAATCATCCTGATGCTAAAACCTTGCTTTCTTGTTTGGAGGCTTTGTTTCCCTGGACTGTGTCCAGCAGTCTACGCCAGCAGGCAGAATATCAGCAGCACACAGGAGCAGTGAATGTAGGCTGGAAAGCAAACTGCAAAGTGAAATGTGACTTCAGATTAATATTGGGTCTGTTCCTTCAGGGTCTAAATACTTCTTTATGTTCTCTCAAGCACCACAGCCAGTATCTACTGTCTACCACCACTCACAGATTTCAAGAAAACAAATTCATGAATGTAAACATGGCAAGAGCAGAGCTGTGAAAATATTTTGCATTTACGATGAACAACAAAAATTATTTTGGAAACATTGTACCAATAAACAAGCAACAAAGAAAGCTGCTGCTCCTAAGCAGAAGATATAAATCTCTGCACGAATTGTGGAAGGCAATGTTTGGATGTGAGCACAGTACCATTTCCCAAACTGAAGTTCTGTAGATTGCCATATAGACAAAACAGATTCTTAATCCCAAATTGTCTGTACATGATCCCTGTGTGCACAAAAACATCTACTTAAACAAACCCCCAATTTTTTTATGCTCTTTTTCATTATCATGTCATCTGTTGTTACAAAACAAAGCCTGCACAAATGACATCTGCAGTATTACCCTTAGAAGGATCTATACATGAACAGGAAATAACCTACCAAAAATATCTTCAAATTACTTATTTTTCTTTCACTTTTACTGTTACATCTCTAAAGTTATCAAAAAAGATGTTAACAAAACTTCATATGTTGTCAATCATAAATTATGGCTTCTTGCTTCCTAGTTTGTTTTAAATTAACAAACATTTTAAAAGACAGATAAATGATACTTTCTGGATTTTCTAGATGCCTTTTTCAGTCTATACTTTTTGCAGTAACTTCTAAGTTATTTCTTACTTCCTCAGCCAGTAAAATTTAAATATTAAAAGGACAGCCAGAAGATATTTGGGCATCGAATCCAAAAGGACCCATGTTGCATCAGAAGAACGTTGTGGTTTAAAACCCCCTAGCTGCACCCAAGGAAATGCTGGGAATGGCACAACCTGTTTCTTTGTGTCCCTTTCTCCTCCCTGTTCCTATGTCCTGGCTCCTGTCCATACCCACCAGCCCCACAGTCCAGCCCACGCCCTCTCCTTTGCAGCACTACTTCTGTTCTTGCTTCCTTCACATCCTGCTAATATTTCTTTCCACAGGATCCTTGGGTTTCCTCTTCAGCACTGTTATCTGTCTTGTCACCCATCATATACTTTAGTTTTCTGTTCTCATCTGCCCTTTCCTTCACCAGCAGGGTACTCTCTGTTTATCTTCCCTTGCCATCCCTTCACATTCAGCTCAGGCAGGTGTCTCCTGTTGCCTCCAGACTGTCAGCCCAGCACGGACACCGTCTACCCTCAGGTGCTGTGCCAGCCAACAAATTTGGATACAGCAGCACAGGGTTGCCTTCCTGATAACTTTCTCCTGCACGTTGGAGCATGTTTATTGCCTCTCAGTCCTGGGATGCTGTAGTGCAAACCCATCAGCAGGACTGGTGCTAACCACATTCAGTAAAGACAAAATATTCCAAGGGTCTAGGTGGCAGTTGTTAACAAACTTGTATGGATCATGTATGGAATGCCTCAGAAGTTTAAAGCTTGTCCAAATCCTCCACAGAGGTTTCCCAGGTATCCCTTCTTGCTGACTTCACGTTCCTCAGATCTACAATTGCTTTTCAGGGAAAATGGTTCATTGTCTTTGGGAGTTCTTTTTTGGTGATGTGTAACTTTCAAACATTTCTGTGTATATCACGGGGAATGCTGGGGAAGCTTCACTCTCCCCACTCCTGTGGCTTTCAGCTGCATGTATCTTTGCCCATCCACCACTTGCCTCACTTCCCAGGATTTGACAGTTCAGTGCTTTTTCCAAAAGGACCACATCAGACAGGCTTTTAGAGTCATAGAATCACAGAATAAGCTGAGTTGGAAGAGACCCATCAGGATCATCGAGCCCAACTCCTGGCCCTGCACAGGACACCCCAGCAATCCCCCCTTGTGCCTGAGAGCATTGTCCAAACGCTTCTTGAGCTCAGCCTGGCTTGGAGCTGTGCCCACTGCCCTGGGGAGCCTGCTCAGTGCCCAGCCACCCTGTGGGTGAAAAACTTTTCCCTGATATATAACCTATTTAATTGTTATTGCAATGCCTTATCAGCCCTTGGAAAATGAAGATCTTATTCGCCCAGAGCTAAACCACTACAAAAGAATCTAAGAGCAGCAAAATCTCACTTTGAGAAAGAAAAAAAACTAGAGAAAGGAATAGGTAACACCTCCTGTATCCACCAGGTCAAGCACATAATTTCTAATCATTCAAATGCAAACCATAAAATGCCACATTAGAAGTCAGAACAGCATCAGCACACCTTCCTTACCCCTGACACCACGCAAATCCACAGGCAGACATGCCTGTCATTTGTACACAGTCTCTAGAGGCTCCAGGAGTCTGGATCTGCACATCAGAAGCAGATTTATTGGACTGTGACTATGTGCTCTGCACAGTAAGAACCAATGAATCTTGTGTTGGATTGATTAAAATTGTAATTGTACAATCTCTGTGATCCAAAGAACAAGGAGTCATTTTTCACAGAGAAACACTTAGCAATTGGACAGACTCAAACTCTCTGCCTCATGGCATTTGTAGCTGTTCTTTACATTGCACATAAATCAAAGGCATGTATTTTGACCCATCTACACATAATGCAGCCAAATAGGAAGCAATACAACACAAAAACACATTGCTAGTTGAATTTAGAACAGCTTTTCAGAAAGAAAAGCAATGGAGGATATAAACCTCTTCCCATTTCAGAAAATTTGATACTATCTTCATAATAAAAAGTACAAATAATAGACAATTAACAATTAAGTTGCTTAAATTGAACCAATATTCCATTTTTACTAATACATATAAAGAGGGAGAGAGAAAAGAAAATGCAGACAGAAATAGAACTATGAGGTTAATTTCAAAATTAGAAGGAGGTGAGAAAGAAACCTGAATAACCCTCACTTTCTTGTTTCTGTTTCTGTAAAAGCTGTTTGCAAGGCCAAGAACTGAAAACCCTTGATCTCCATATAATGTTTTTAGGCAATCAGAAGCAAAACAGTTGTGAAAGACAGTTTAGAGTCTGCTTTGTCATCCATTATTGTTATGGAGAAACATAAACCGTGTAAACACATAACCTGTGAAATTCCAAAACTTCTGCTAGACCTTTCAGGAATTCTATAGCTCCTGGGCTAAGAATTAGGCTCCAGAGAACTTGTGTTGCAGCCTTCAGCAGGTGCAGCTGCTGCTCAGTGACACCTGCCCAGGTTTTCCTCTCCCCAGCTCATTCGTTCTCTGTGGAATCATTTGCACGGGCATCACAGTCCTCGATTTTGAGTCATCCTCAACAAAGTCGCTTGCACAGCTCCTCCCACCTCTTGTCAGAAGTGATGAGAGCTGATAAAAATCGTATCTTGTTTACCAGAATTATGTTTACAGCAGGTGATGCCATAGTTACACCCAATTAGTGATAGTACCTATTTTCCAGTGAAAACCAGAGTGGCTGTATTTAATCACTTCCTCTTATTTCACGTTATTTGTTTAGATTTAGACACAAATGAATGGAAATCAGGCGTGTTTTTCATGGCACAATAAATTAAAAGTGTGTGCACAGAGATCTGACCATTCAGAAGCACAAAACTCAAACCCAACAAAGCAAAATATTTTAGCTAATCTGCAACCTAAGATCAAAAATTTACCTTCAATCCACCCTTAGTAACTTCAGGACGCACGTGATCAGCGTACGTACTTGATGCAAAAGAGAGAGTCAGTCAATACAGCCAGTATTACAGAGAGAAACCCGTGCACAGCCTCTGCCCAAGAGCCCAGAGTCAGACCTCAGTCTCCAAGACTTCAGTTGTCAAGATCAATGTATTTTAAACTCTGCAGAAATGGTAAGGGAAGGGATCATCATGGCCCACGGCATCCTTTTTCTTTGGAAGTCTGCAGAACCGCTGCTTCTACTTAGATAAGTCAAACCTCAGAGCAAAATCAAGACTTCAAACTTGACCTTGACAGATTCTGAAGTATTAAAAACCTGTGTTCAAAAGCCTCTCCTACAAGGTTTACTATTTTTGTACCTTAACCCAAGTAGGTTGAAGATACAGTTCAATTTTTCATTTCTCTTGAGAGCCCTTCCATGTAGTGGAAGAAAAGAGCTGCTGCATTCCTAAATCACTGAATCAATGTCAAGGTCGTGTGTTTATTTGATAATCTTTGATAGCCTGTAAAAAACATTTCTTGAGATAAATGTATCAACATGACGGGGGTTCTGTACCTTTTTATCAGAGACAGCTGCTCCAGAAGAAATAGAAACAAAGGCATCCTTAGCTTATTAAAAATTTGTATTAGTGAGGTATTTTCTTCATTTTAAGCCCTCTCGTCTTAAGTTACTGAGAATTGGGATCAGACTTGTCCTGCCTGGGGTTTGAACAAGGTGTGTTCCAGAATGTGTTGGTCCAGCTGCTGGCATTGGCTGGTAACTTTCTTTGCCAAAGTGACACAAGTGGCTCCCTTATTGCAGGAGTCCCTTCCTAGGACAGTCAGGAGGGCTGCAGGGACCATCAAGGGCTGGCTGTCCTATAGCTTACCAGAAGATAAGGACAGGTTGTAATTACAGAATAAAGCAACAGGCCGTGAAAGACTACAGCCAGCCAAACAGGCATTTGTTTTTCCTCATAAATATGTAGGAGCTGTTTCCTTTTACTCCTTCAGCTAATGGCCAGAGGAGTTCTGCCAGTTTGCTGTGTCAGGTATGTCAGTGCTCATTTGACTTTCCTAACCAGGCTTTTCCTAGTAACATTTACCAGAAATACACTAAAAAAACCAATTAAACCCTAGATCCTTTCTCATCTGTTGCAATGACAAAAGTTTTCAGACTGCTATGACAAAATGTTTATTAACACATTAACTGCTGTAAAGGTGAATGGTCAGTATTTCAACACACACAAATGGACCAGTAGAAAAAGCTATGATGAGTTTGTACCAGCCTTCAGTACTGACATTCACTGCTGTCCTTTCAGATGTCACTGCAGCTGACTGCTGGCTGTACTTTCACCTCTGCTTCCTGAGACTGACTTGAGAACAGAAAGGTCACTGCTGGCTTTCTTTCACATCAGTAAAAGCAAAACCTAATTTAACAGCAGAGGGAAAATAGGATAATAAGAAACACCATCTCACAGTCTCCTCCCTGTGCACCCCTGGGAGGCTGCAGGAAGAAGGGAGCCCCAGGAAGAGATGGCTTCATCTTTGCAGAACACTGGTTTTGTCAGCAAATCACCACCAGCATCCCCTTCTAGTGAAAAGTTTTCTGTGCAACATTTGGGAAAGTCAGTCACATACAGGGCATTGTGGAGTTCCAGCAGCTTTTCTCAAAACAGAAATCCTGTCTGCACAGGTCCAGCCCTCTGTGTCCCATTCTCAGGAGCTACATGTATGGATGAGAAATGTGACAGCAGCTGGACTTTTCATGTAGGACTTTTCTTTTTCCTTCTCCTTTTCTCTTTTTTTTTTTTAATTTTCTGCTTTTTTTACCACTCAAGAGAAATGCAAGTGAGTCCTAAACTACTGTCAAGAATCTATGAGAGGAAATAAAGTGCAAAGCAATTTATAGCGAGCATCAATCATTTGGTTGAATGCCCATAGTCAATCTGTGCTCAATCTTCCCTGAGGTACATTTAAATACGCTATGAGGAAGAGGGACGGTGGGAATGTGTGTGAGAAAGGGCAAAACTGCCTGCAGTGAGGGGAAAGCAGGAGGGAGAGTGTGAGGAGCAGCAGTAGGAGCAGTGTGAAGAACAGCAGGAGGAACTGTGTGAGGAACTGGGCAGCTTTGAGCACTGAGGTTGGACAAAGGGGTGGGCAAGGAGCTCCAGGGGCCAGAGCAGGGATTCCCTTGCAGCCTGTGGAGCAGATACCCCACTGCAGCCCATGGACAGCCCCACAGCAGCCAGAGGAGGTGGGTAGTTCCCAAAGGAGCTGTGCTGTGTGGAGAGGACTTGCACTAAAGCAGGGAAAATTTGTGAGGAGAGTGGGCAGTGAGGAACTGCTACAGACCGACTGCAGCCCCACAGCCCCTGCCTGAGCTGGGGGCAGAGCATCACCCCGGGTGTGGTTCCTACGTCCAGTTGTCATTCCCATTGCTATCAGAGAAAGAATTGGACAATTCTCACAGGAAAAATCCTCCCCACAAACAAGTCCAGATAACAGTAATACAAATCACCCATTCTTGTGAAACCAAATCTCCCTTCACAGGCAAATACAGTGAAGGAAATTGCGATAAGTATCATCTTCAATCTAACTCACATTTGATTAATCTTAAAAGGCCTAATGCCTTTGAAGGAGGATTGGATCTCTAAAATACACTTCTTTCAAGCAGTTTCTTCACCACTAAAAGAAAGTATTGGTTTCCCTGCACAATATAAGCATGTGCAGCTGCACATACTCCAGGCCTCAATAAAATGAAGCATAAATTATTCTCCAAAGTTGTACAGAATATGCAAAAGATGCATCCTACGTCTACCTGTTCATTACATTTTACTGCCAAAATAGAGTTTTGGCAAAAATAAGTTTTTTGCAATAGCCTTCAGGTTTTAAGACAAGACACTAATCCCAGATTTTTCTAAATCCTCTGACTCACACGCTAATTAAAGTGACTGCAGTTGCTCAACGTGTACGAGCAAAAATAAATCTGATCATGCTGAGATCTCCACCTCATAGTGCAGCCCCTTCAGACCACTGTGTTTTAAGGATCCATTTTGACAATTCTGGATCGGTGCTGGCAGCATTTCTTTGAAATCCACACTTGCCACTTCCCACTCAGGGCGAAGGAAACGGCTTTATGCTTCTGGACTGCATTCCAGTACACGACATTTCCTTGGAATTACTGGTCAGCACAAAGCAATGCCTGTTCTGCTGTTTTCACAATAGTCTCTGATGAGTCAGAGGTGGCCATATTTCCAGAGATGCACCGTGTAAATTATGGAATTATGTGCATTCTAAACTACTTTGGCATAGAAACCTACATTTAAATTCATTAAGCAAAAGGGTGGATAAATTCACTGAATTTCAGTATGAGCATTTGTTCAAATAATTTTTAACACCAGCTGGAAATTCAATCTTTAATGGCCATAAGATAGGCAGGCCAAAAAATGTACTCCAAAAATTAGAGACTTTTGGAATGGTCCTGGAGACAGAGCCCTGGTAGGAGGAGGCAGGTGAGTGTTGTGAGGGGGTGCTTGGCACTCAGCATCGGTTCTGACACACAGCCAGTGGCACCACCCTGGTGGACAAGGCATAACCATCAGTTTGGAGCCACCAACACATAATTATTTATCCCACAGGCATGGCTTACTGTACCTTTTGGAGTAATTACAATTTATCCACTGAAAAAACCTACTAGAAGTTGAAATTGGATAGAATATGCCCCTCATTCCACCCCATTAGTGGGTAATGTGGCCTTGCCTGACTAGCCAGTGTTTTATTCTGGCCACAAGTAGCTCATTACTGTACAAAAGCAATTTTGTAGCTTAAGTCATGTGTATATTCCTATCCTAAGACAATAAACTACAAGAGGCGAGAAGAAAGGAGAGTGGGATTATGAACTATTTCACACATAATAAAACCACTTATATAAAAAAGTATTTGTGATGTGCAAAACCAGGAAAGGGTTTATATACACAGAATATCATTATTATTGCCTGTAAGTACTCCAATTTGACTGTTTCACCTCTAGATGTCAAGGACAATAGTTAATTTATACAAAGTAGATAAATGAGGTGGAAACTAATCAGAAGAGGTTTGTTTATCTGTTCTTTGATGATATATTACACTACAATAATAAGACAGTAAGTGTGTGTTCTATCTGATTGAGAATAACTTCCAACATCATTTCTCATTTTTACATATCAGATCTGAAAGCACCTCCCAGTCTTTGAAGTTCAGCAAAATTCAAAACCATTAATTAAGCCCAGCCAAGTGGTAGCATGGGATTTTAACAAGAAAAGTAACAACATTAAAATCCACCAAGCCTGCAACACGTTACTTCCCTCAAGTGACTCCTGTGCATGTCATCTCCTGTCTCCTCTGAATTTAATGGCCACATTGCATTAAAATGGTAATTTTTCTTTGTAATGGGCAACTGTGAATGTGTGTGTGGTTTTAACTGCATTTTACTTTTTCAAAAAATGTGAAAATACTAATTGTCTTTTGTTCATAGATTGTATTTATCATATAAGAAAACAATTATTCCAGAACACATTAATATCATACTTTGATTTTAAAGTCTGTATGGCTAAACACACCCATAACAATCCACTACAACCTGCTTGCTTTCTGGAGAATGGGAGGACAGAGAAGGTGTTTAAAAGACAATTTTCTTTCTTCTGCTGAAGATCCAGAGGCTTGCCAAAGAGCTGATGCGGCTCAGCAGAAAACACATCGTCCAGATCAAAGACAACTGAGAAAATGGAGTTGCCCACAATTTCAATTGACTTGTCCAAAGGCAAGGGCCTCTCCTCCTCTCCCTTCTGGCAAGCCCTGACATGAAGTGTGTTACGTGTTACGGTTTTCCTAGAACTCCCAACAGAAGAGTCCTCATTGCCCTCCATAGGCCGAGATCTCCAGAGCTGGAGCAATGTGACAGAACACACCAAGCCTGCTTCATTTTCTTCCCCCAGTTATAAAACATTGCTGTTTGGTTTCCATTGAAGATGATTATTAAAAGCTGCTTATTAAAAAAATAATTTACAGGATGGAGAAAGTTGATGAGAAGCTACTATTTCTGACAGCAGATTTATCAATAGAGAAAATTATAAAATAAATGAAGAGGGAGAAGAAGTCCATTTAGAAAAGTCAATGAGACTAAATATAAAAAATAAATTTATGTTGTGATAAGTGGTAGGAATTTGATTTAACAGAATTTATAAACCATGCATATGGTATTTCACAAATGCATAAATGCAAGTAGAGGTCTAATACAATCCCATTTCCTCCCCTGCCATCTCACTTTTATAAATGTAAAAAGCACTGACAGCCAAGTAAAAATAATGTATTGCTTCAAGAGTCTTTAAAAGAAAAGAAACTGAATTATTGTTATGCAGTAAAATTTATATTGTCTGTGAGTGTGCTCTACCTCCTTGTTATAAAACATACATAAATTTTCAGAGGAGTGTATTAGAGCCTTGCCTGCAACACTGAGAGCTGCTTCTGGAGTGAGTCACATGAGGAGATGTGGATTCACCTTTGGCTTTTAGGAAGGCACAGAAAGACACCAAAATGTCTCATTGTAGAAAGAAAGATTTCCATTCTCACAGGTCATAGCCCAAATTTGTAGATTGCTGCAAAATCGGAACTGCTGATAATTTTAGTTAACCTGTAAATGTTTTCCTTTCTAATACAACGTGGTAAATGTGTGGGATTCGAACCCATGGAGAACCACCTACCCCGTGAACTGAGTTTTTTCCACATATGGGAATAGCCCAGGGCAACCCTAAATTGAATTGAGATTAACTGCACTTACATCTCAGGCTGAGCAAAGGTCATACGTGTATTTTGGAAAATCAGATTTTAAAAAGCAGATCTATTACATGCTGCCAGCAGATCATGTGCCAAAATTGAGGAATGCAGGTTCCAGCTGCTGACAAAACTGTCAGGGTTTAAAAATTCATTTCAAGGCAACAATAGATTATTTCTATAGGTTCATGAAGAAGATACACAAGGCTGAACTTCTGAAAACGGGGAATCTATTTCTTATTTTGTTGGTTTTTTAAATTTATGTGCAGAACAGCTTATTTTCCTAATTAAAAAAAAACCAACAAACCACCACACACAAATTGCAAATATGGAGGGTCATGTCCTGATTTTCCAATTTCTTCTGTTTTTTCCAGGAGAGACAAGTGAAAGGCTGTGTTTACCTCACAGCAGTGATGGCTGGAATGGTTCGTGGGAATGCTGTTTTCAGTCAATTTTAGCCTAAGTGGCAAGTCCTTCGGGGTGCCATAGCCATTCACAAATAATCCAGAGTGTCAGATGGGGAGGGATTCTCTGCTGCAAGACGAGTTATATAATGAAAATGCTGACAGCCTTTTAATTATCAGTGGCACAAGCGGGTGCTACTATAATAAATCTCTCTTTCCTAAACACAGATGAATCAAAAAACTAATTAGTAGCTTCATCAAAGCACTCTAGGATCAAAGCTGGTCAAAAAGATTATATAGGAAATGCTACTCCAACAGAGTTCAAAATGAAGTCAGTCACTTGGGCATAGTTAAGCAGCCCACACTGGGAACCAAATAAGAATAGGCTACAATATTCCACATGAAGAGATACCAGGTAACATCTCATTATGGAGCCATAAATGCACATTATAGTTTGGGATTTTTCATTTCTTTATTTCTGAAGGAAAACATGAAGCACATTAACAGGGTGAGTGAATACCACAGAAGCCTGTAACAATTACAATGATGATTATACAGCATTAAAAAGATCTTTTCAGTCTACACTTTATAGCAAAATCATGGGAATGGACATAGAACACTGGTAATTTGGACACCTATTTCTATCTCTCACATGAACAGCCATGATGCACAGTAAGGTCATAAACCAAGGCAGGCAGCTCAGACAGCAATTACAAGCTCTCATAAAGAACAGCAAATCAGCAGTCCAGAAAAAGCCCTAAGACAGAAATACATCCAAGTAAAATATTTGAACCATTCTGAGAGTGTTAATTATAACACGTTATAATTAACATGTTTGTTTATGTGCTATAAACATGAAAAATACATTACTCTTAGAAATTAACCTTTGTATCTTCCCTGGAGAAAGGATGCTTTTCCAACAGAAATGCAGTGTTATCAGTGGAACTCTGTAACACACACTAGGAGGAGCTCCAAAGCTCTGACACTTATCCTATTAAAGGCCCACATACATTTCCGGAGTGGGGTAAAACATTCTAAAATACTGCCAAAAGTATTATTTCACATTTCTTTCACAAACTGGTGTTCACTTCAAATGACTGAAAACGATTGCAAGTTATCTTCCAGTCTTTCATTAATATCATGAAGATAAAACAAATGCATACTCCTTGCACACACAAAACAGAAAAAATTACTCCTCTGAAAGAAAAATTACACAAAGAGTCACGAGCACCATATAGTTAGAGCAACAGAATATTCCAAGAGGGTTTCTGTGGAGATGAAACGTTAATGAGGAGATTTCAGAAATGTGAATGACATTATGTTAGAGGGAGTTGAGTGCCAGCCTACCCCATCATGACTTTGAAAGCTTTGCCATAAAGCACAGGATAACCACTGCACTAAGGAAACCTTTAGTATTGTCTAAGTAATTCCGGGGAATTTTGTGGAAAATACACCTAGAAAACAATGGTGATCTGATAGAGAACCACAAAAAAGGTTTCATTTTGAATATAAAATATGTTAGACTGAGAACTGAAATATCTCAAAAGTTGTATTAAACCATAAATTCCAAAATCACTACGTACTGTGATTTACACAAGAAATTGTTGAGGATTCAGTTCCTACGGATTGCTTTTGAAAGCATTTGTGTAGCATTTTATAATTACAGCTTTCAAAATGAGGCAAATTATCATGGAATGGCTTGGGCTGGAAGGGACCTTGAAGATCATCTCGTTCCAACCCCCCTGGGCAGGGACACCTTCCACTAGAGCAGGCTGCTCAGAGCCCCATCCAGCCTGGCCTTGAAGGTGTTCTCCTAACTGCAAAGAAAGAATAGGTAAAGTTTAGCTCAGCTGAAGCCCTGACTGAGTTACTGGGTTTGGTGGCACTTTTATTCCTTGATGCCTGCGAAAGCTATCCCTTAATATAAACACAACAAAGCCTGGGAAGGGCAACACCAACACATTGTTTGGACCCAGTTCAGTGAAGTGTCTCCATTTCTTTCTCTGGTAATTCAATCTTGTTTCTTTTCTTTCGTAAGAGCTGCTGTACTGCCAAACTTTCTTACTTGAATTGCATTTCTAAGTGCAGATATTGTAAAAAGTTCCTTTTCACTTTTGGAGTAAGATACTGAATTTTCACTCATTAAAAAAAAAAAAGCAAGCAATAGCAGGAGTGAAACCTGGACACATATGGATTTTCATCAAGTGAATGTGTTTTTGGAGGCTGAAAAGGTACAATGTCATCGGAAATCAGAACATCTGTTATGTTCTCCAGTGAAACTTGATAAGAAGAATGACGAAGCAGGGTACAGAATTCCTATGAAAGCTGCTTTTAGTTCAGCATCTACATGCCATGTTTACATGAAAGCAGAATATCACCAGAGTTCAGTTTTGTGGAACGAAATCACAAAAGAAGATATTTCAGGTCCATATTATGAGTTCAGATACAACATCTGGGCATTGGTCAAGCAAAAAATACTCACCTTCAGTAAGAGATTCCTTTTCTACCTTCTTCCCAAGGTACATTTCCTGGGAGCAGCATCCAAGAAGAGCTGAAGTAATTGAGGTACTTAAGGTTGCTGTAACACCTGCCACTAAGTGATGTACTTAGAACATTTGTTATACTGCAAAATAACTGGATTCCATTTTATCTTGAATTATCTGTGGGGGAAGGAAAATAATAATTCCTTATAATGATAAATGAAAAATTGTTAAAAACAGTTTAATATCACAAGAGTAATTAAGGTCAGTACCGATACCATCAAAAGCCAGCCTCCTAAGAGAACAGTAACATTCCAAGAAAATAGAACTTACTAGACATTTCTATGCTTTTCCAGACCTGAAGATTTTTTCTGATCCTCTGAGGTAAACGTTTCACTTAAACTTTAAAATAAAACTATATTCCCAGGCACAAACCCATTTATCCATACTGTAGTGACAAAGCTTTTAGATTAATGTTAGACAAATAAATAAGTGATGTTTAAAAAAAAAAAAGTTTTTGTATTACACGAACATTCCCTGTGTGTTTCCATCCCTGCCAAAGGTCTAGAGAAGAAATGCAAGCTGACCTAGCTAAGAACCCCTTTAATGCCCTCAGTATGCTGCGAGCACTAACAGTGGTCAGGCATGATTAAGCCACCACTATTAGTGATTGAATGGGATTTTCTCTGCGTGAGGTTTATGCCTCATCTGTTTTGCTGTATACATATTCATCAGCTGTGATCATCACCTACGTCTAAAATACAGATGTGTTGAAAATTGCCCTAATCTGGGCTTGCATAGCTTTCTGGAATTCTAGGGTGGATGTCCTGCAGTACCCAGGACAAACAGCTGAGATGAAAAGAAGTTAAACTGACATGGTTATTCCATTTAACTTCCTACTTTTCCTTTTGTTGCACTCTGAGTATTTTTAAAACATCAAATAGCGTAACTTAAGAGGATGAGGGAAGCTATGAAAGGTGATATCAGCAAATGGGAGCACAGGTAGAAAAAGAAATCTCGAGGAGAACATAGGAGAGATAAAGCTCAGAAAAATAAAATGAAACTGCTGTTCCAAAACAAACCATGGCCTGTCCTGGGGCTCACGGCATATTTACCTGGGCTGTGGGGAAGTCACATCCTAAACTCCTGTTTCCTCAGCCCCCACAGAATCCAAACCTAGAGCGAGACACAGCTTCTCTGGTTATGCATGAACACCAGCTGAAGCTTACCTCCATGGATGGGAAATTCAACTTATCTTTTGCTAATGTGCATTTTCTGAAGTTAAGCAGGAATTACCTGCTGCTAATCACACTTGTAAGCTGCCAGGCTTGGCAAAATCCACATCCATCACCTGCTGTCTTTTGGTTGCTGCCATATCAAGTAAATACTTTCTAGCACCCCATGGTGCTGCTGGGACATAACTGTGCTGCTTCATATTTCTGAGACTTTCATATTTTGTCAAACACAGCTGAAACTGGTTTGCAAGCAGAGCTATACGTGGAGGGGGAAAAGGAATGACACAGACAGCATTGTTTAATAGTGTTCAGGCAGAAGTATTTCTAGGTGTACTGTAAAAATTGTAAGGTCTAGACATCCTCAGAAAGCTTGAGCTGCACAGTTTTAAACAATTTAGCAGATATATGCACAGAGAGAGCAAATCTCTCTGTGCAGCCATCTGATCATGTACATGTTTTTAAAATTTACTGAAATGTGTACTTTAACACTTTCAGTGGGGTATTGCTAACTCAAAACCCACCTGTGATATTCAAAATACTTCCAGGTTTTCTGGAACTCTTGTATTAACCACCTCCTTAGCAGTACTGAAATGGTGCAGAATAACTTGGGATGCATCACCCGGTGTGTGGAAACTGAACTTGGACCACCCCAGAATTCCACAGGCAACAGTCATAGCCATTCAGAGCAAGTCATTTTCAGATCATTAAGAGAGAGAAATCACCCACACACAATTTAGAGAGGAAAAAATCCTAAACACCACGACAATTGTTGAGATACTACTGATAAACCATTTTATCAAGAAAGGGATTACACATACATTGGCTTTTTACTAATTTGCTTCAGCTTTCCTAGAATTCACCCCTGTCTTTTTAAGGTAAATCAATTTTTATTCCAAAGCCAAAGGCTAGATGGAAGGTCCTGAGACTCATTGCTTTTTCTGAAAATAGCCTCTCTGATCTTCCCTTGGCTGCCCACAGTGCTGCGTTGGTTGTCAGTGCGTTTGCATAATGCAAACTCTGCAGTAAATGGATTCCTTACTGAAAAATATAACAGTTTAATGTCTGTGGAATTTGTTGCAAAGAAAGCAAGCTGTGTCTGGGACAAGCTTCAGTTGAACAGCCAAGTAATTTGACCAGGAGTTTTAAAAGACCACTGTAAATATCCCTTTAAAATCATCAGTATAACTGAAACTGTGCATCCCCAGAGACAGCCCAGAGTTCAGGGGAAAGAGACCCCCAAACCTGAGCCAATGCTCTTCCCATACATATGAAGAGAGTGAATCAAAGTTGGGTTTGGGATACCGTGTGAACAGGAGACAGAAGTGTGGTGACCTGCTCATCCCTTGCCGTTGCTCCCTTCCTACCTGTGAGATGCCAGGGCTTGGTTCCAGGGTCAGCTACAAGAGGAGCTGGCTTTGGCAGGCCAGGGCTGAGGGCCAGAGCTTGTGAAACACGGTGACTTTTGTTCCTGTGAGAAAGGACCACCAGCATGAATGGACTCGCCCTCGTCAAGTTTTAAATGCTGCCTTGTCCCCATTAGGGCTCCAGTGCTCTAAACTCAAAGTCAGTTTCCTCCCAACATCTCAGCAAAGAGTGTTTAGAAATAATTTTTTTGAGGATGAGAATGAAATTCTTCTTACCATGATACAGGGAAGTCCTTGGCACAGGAAACTCTTTGATGCCTCTAGTGAGACAAGAGGGCCCCTGAAGTCAAGCCATAAAGATTGCTCAAGAAAAATGGACACTCTGGACTACCAGCTGAGACATTCCTTTGCTGTCTGTGAACTCACAAAATATTAACATATTCTAATAACCTACCTCAAAGTTTAGGGAAAAGGCTCGTATCCACCCACTGGCAGAGGACTTTAAGCTTGCTGTAGGTGCAAATTGTGATTCTTTTCCCCACACAGCTCCTATGGCTCAGTACTGGAGGAGATTTTAAAACAAAAATGTGCAGAAAATTGTAAGTAAGTACTTCAGACCCATATTCTGTTATATATCCTTGTAAAACGGAAAGGGAAAAAGAAGATATTATTCTTTTCATGCCTAAATCTTTGAAGAATATGGTTAACTGAATAAAATACTAAAAATAAACACTTGGATCATCTAACCCAAGCTTATGTAAGAGATTAAATAATGTTGCATTATATGTAAAGATTCCTATGGGAACACCCACATGTTGTTGACAGTGGAATTTTAAGCAGTGTTTTTCATAAGAGAGACAAACTTAAAAGGTAGAGAAATTTAAAAGGATATAAAGGGTGAGTGTATAAGCATGTCTGAAGGAAAGTCATTAATAGCATAAAATGTTCATCATAATAGCCTGATAAATGAGCTTTCATACATCCTCCTCAAGATTCACAGCATTTCAATACGTCTTCTTTTAATTACCAAATGTAAATGAATTGACCTTGGACTTAACTTGAATGCTGGCTCATGATTCTTTACACAAAGTCTCAGTTCATTCAACGATGTCAGTGGAGTAAATTCACAGTCATTTTCCCTCTAATGCACAAGTCAGCAGAGGAAGTTAAGGGTTTTTGCCCAGCAGTGTTCCTGCCAGTCAGCTGAGGGTACCTTCTACTTTCTGTTTGTAGCCTGTGGATGACTATTCTAGATACACGTGATCATCAGATATGCAAATTAAAATTAATTTTGCAGGGAAAATAAAGAGGAAAATGTACAAAGAACCTTCAAAAACAGGTTTTGCTTTGTTGAGATACACCTTCCTCTTTTGCCACAGTAAATTTGTAATTAGGTAGAATTTATTTACCTTGGTACCTGCTGCATGTTCTGTAAGTGGCACAGCCCTGAGGCAGAAACCTGTTTGATGTCTTGAGACTTAGACCATCAGGAGTTGTAACACTACACTCACACCAGTAACTGAGAATTCAATTCTGAATCAGCTTGAAAAAGCAACTTCTGTCTCCAATGTCCTTTTTACATTTCTATTTAAGATATTTTCCAGTCATTGTATTACTGATGCCTGGACTCAGAACTATTTCCAATGGTTTCCCTCACTTCAGAATAATTCCATCAAGTTCACTATGCCTGGTAAATTAATTTCTTCAGATGCAGAGATGGTTCATCTTCATACCGCTCACACAACGTGTCAGACACAGAAAGGCCCACACCTTCTTAAAAAATTACCTTCACCAGGTCAGAACTTGCTTGTCTTGACCAGAGACCCATCTTGGGTGGCCCTCTGGAAACAGAGGCTCAGCATCCTCTGAGTTTCCACAAAAAACTTTTTGCTAAATAAGAAATAAAAATTGTCCAACATAGAAAGAGAAAACTTCAAACTTTTAGGGAGAAAAAAACCCACCAGAAAAGTTTAGAAGAATATAGATGTTTACAGAGAAGTGTGTATATTATCAAATTAGAATAAACAGAAAAATAATGAGATCATTGCAAACATGTCACTTTGCATTCAATAACTGTGGCCTATTGCGAATGCTCTTGAAATACCCTCTTCTAATTTGCTGGTGGTGTGAATTTGGGTTTGGAACAAGGCCATAAATCTTTTTGTTATGAAGCCATTTTCTGATCCTCTGCATTTATTACGGCTACAGTCCTGACAGTCTATACCTGACCTTGATTATCATTTGGTATTTATACAATGTTAACTGGAATCTTCTGCATGAAGCTGCCACAACAATCACACCTAACGATGCTTAATTCTGCAACAGGATTCTTGATTATTGTCTCCATTTACCTTAAATTTTGAAATTTACTGGAAAAAGAGAGACAGATAGGGAGACACAAAGGAGAGCCATCCGAGAAGTAAATGAGAAAAGGGACCTGTCAGCTGTAATTACTGTGTAAATGAAATATAGAGCCTGTCTCAGTAATTCACACCCACGCACCGTTTGTGTTTGGGGTTTCTTAAGAAAACTGCAGGCTTATGTTTATATTTCTTATGACAAATGTAACTTCTTGTTCAAGTCTTCTTCTCTTCCAAAGAATGAGCAGTCAGAAAACTAACCTAAACTCTTGTCTTACAGATTTCTTTTTTAGAGCTTCAGCTCAAAGCTTCTCATCTTTCAGCAGTTTTTTGACACATATTATATTTGAGCATCACTGTATTGTCTCTCAAGCTTCAACAATTTTTTCTTCTAGAATTCATTGAATCATAGTTTATTCATTATTCTCTGTTACTTCATTTCAAGGTACTGTTAGCCACCATGACTTCCTGACGTGCTAGACTGAAATATTCCAATCAATCTGATACTTGCCTTATGCAGCCTTCTTGGGTTACTTCTTTGAAATTAGTGTTTTTTCCTTAGAAATGAGCAGATTAAATTGCTGCCACATGAACAAAAGGAAATGCTGGTAATCAGTACAGGTAAAAAGGGAAAAATACATAGAAAAAATCAGACACAGTAAGTAATATGGAGAAGATGGAAAGAAAAAGCAAGTTCTCTGATGACAGTGACTCCACGAAAATAAAACTGAATGCTCCTTTCATGGGAGTCCTGTAGGTCAGAGACAGAACTGACTTGCAAAGTCCACTTGCCATAGATTCAACCAACATTTTTGAATATAATTTGATTTCTGTGAGAGGCAGAACATTTTTAAGAACTTTTCTACATCCTTTCCAACAGATCACTCTTTCCTGCTGCATACTGCCAGGATTGTCTGTTCTAGTTCTGTTCTCCATTTCTCATTCATCTCTTGCCTCGCAGTTACAGTCTGCTCCTTCATCCATGGAGAATGAAATCATGTCTATCCTGGTGGTTTATTAACAGAACAGACAGCCTAGAAATGAATTGGCTGTATTTTGAGTCAGAAAAAGCAAAGGTTTTATCACTCTTGGGTCCAGATGCCCAGGGAGAAACGGTTTTAGTTGATGATCAGACGATAAGGAGCTCCATGGAAAGTCAAGTGTGCACTTGCAATTAGTGTCTAGTCTAGTCTATACTGCATTATGGGATCAAAATAATGATGGAAAAGGTAAAAATAAAAACCTTTTGGCTGTTATTTGACACCGGGTTTATAATTGCAAGAAGAGCATTCTCAGGAACACACGAAGTGGAGTAGCATTAGTCTATAAGCATCTATTTCAAAGCTGAAGTGCTGCCACTCCTTAAGACATACTCCACTGTGAGATCTATTCAAATAGATCACAAATCCACATTCACATCTTCTTGCAATTCATGGGACCAAGCATGAGGAAATACTCCACTCTCGGTTTTGATGCTGAAATAGCAGCACGTGCATTTGTGCACACAGTCACAGCTCTGAGTGTTTATTTCTCTGTCTAATTGATTATTTAATGACAGTTAAAATACAAATATATGAATATATTATAAACATCTCTATGTTTAAATTGTCACATTTTCCTAATGCACATGTGTATTAGATATTACATGCCTGATAAACTGGATCTATGAAAGAAGTGATCCCTATTTGCACTATATCAAATACTCTATAAATACTAGAAGAAAACCTACTACTTTTCTTCATCAGCAGTAAGATGATCTGTCTCCTGGTATGCTGAATATCCTGAGAAATGGCTATATAAGAAATTTTTTTGCTTCTTTGGGAAGCAGTGGATGTAATACAAAATTAAAGTTGTTTTTACATGACAGGGTACTCAAAAATCATTTTGAACATAAAGTCATCATTTCCCAGTTCATTAGCTTTTCAAACGGATCAAAATTGCCAGCACCAAACAAATGTTCCCTCTGAATGCGATCAATTTTTAGTATTTCAGTATGCTGCATAATAAAACAACAGTTTCAAATTAAGAGTTGCTTTGAAAGGTGACAGCTAAGCAATTCATACTTAAAAAACGGATGGGTTTATTGGAGGATTCTTACATTTTTATTTTCATTTTTTTAGGGACAGTTTGTCAAAATTTACAAAGATCTAGATCAGTGAAAGTGCCTGCTTTACCAGAAATATTGACTATTTGCATGTACTTCACTAAGTGCAATTCATGAGGAACTCAGAGGAGTCATCCTAAAGATTACTGGCAAAGGCTCATAAACCCATTTCATTCTGCTTTATTACCAAGCATTACTCTTTTGTTTCATCCATTTATCGCAAAGTGGTGCAAACTGAAATATTTCTTTATAAAAATGTGAATCAAGATACAGTGCTGCTAGCAAGTCCTGGCATAGTTTTGCAGGGTTCTGCAGATTATTTTAAGTGAGCATCAAAACACGTTTATAAAACATACTGGTTTGTGTCTTAAATAGCAGTAAGTACGAAGCAAGTCAAAGCAGATGGTCTGTGATGCTTCTTTGGCCTCTCACAACGTTTCCTTAAATTGATGGGGTGGTTTTAGTCCTTTTGGATCTGACCTCCAGCGTGCAGCTGAAGATCTCCCAGGCCATGAGCACCATCACTGCTGATCTAGATTATTTTAATTTCTGCCTGTGTCAGTCTGAAGTAACGAGCCCCTTCACCAAAGCAAAACAAAACACACTGATCTTTCTTAAGCCACCTGCTTGAGGTTCCAGACCTTATGCAGGGGACTCACAAACACCAGTGGCCACCCTGCTCGTGCCGTGTTGGATACTATTAAAGCTCAGATGCCAAAAATGTAGAACAATACTGTAGCACATGATCCACAAGTGTGAACCAAAGAAAACTCTCAATCTAGAAGAGAATTTTCATTGTCTTACCGGACTGAAAATAAACCAAGCAGGGTGACAGCACCTTGCACAGTATGACAAGGAATGAAACCCTGGATGCAGCAGCCACTAAGTTACTAAAATCCATCACAACTGTGGGAACTGAAGTCACAGATATGAAACTCCAATGGTAACGAGATTCCATCGCACCTTAACAGAAATATTGGAACTTTATGTACTCACCTAAGGTGTTTATTTTTGTACTTTGTTTCTCTGTACTTAGCATGGAGGGGTTTTGCTGGATCATGAGACTTCACCTCAACATCCCCGATGCCAGGCTTGGGGTGTTTATTAACCAGTGGGTTTGAGTTTCATGCAGCTGTTCTGTGCCTTCCTCTGTGCTTACTTGTGCAAGCCCTGGAAAGGGAACAGAGCCATTCACAACAGCCAGCACCAAACTTGCACCAACACTGACTCCCAGCTGGGCTCGTACCAAAACAATTGTGGGATTTTCTGAATGAAAGTGCAATTACATATTCATTTATAAACTACAGAGATACCAAGAAGCATTAATCTTGAAGCAAATGTAAAAAGCTCTATTTATATGTGAAATACCAAAGAACCATTAGATTTGGCCTTCACATTTTCTTGTTTTGTGCTGTAGTTATGCACTCAAATATTTGGCCTGTGCAGGTATCTATGACTCTGAGTGAAATACCATCTGTATTTCGTGATCTTTCAGTAAATAACTTCTGGCAGCGCAGTAAAAAGACTCATAAACTGTGTGATTTATTTGATAATGGAATAATGTTCCCCTTCGCAAACCCAGACTTTGATTTATCTGCACAGAATTTTTACCAGCATATACAGATGAGATTGATCATATTTCAAATATATTCTGAAGGAAGGCTGGGGTGGGGCACTTAAGAAGAAACTTAAATTAGAGACTTAGGCAAATGTACAATAAATGGAACAGCAAAACAGAATTTAAACTCCTCACAGAAAAAAATTATTCAACTCATCATGTATGGAATGACTTATTGATTGAGCACTGCAATGGTTCTATATGCTGAGAAGCATCTTTCATGACTCACATAATATTACAGATAATTAAAAATCTGATAACTTATTTACTGATGGGGTAATACTGAGCATAGAAAATGGTACAGATGAATCAATCTCATGTTACAGATCAGAATATAGAATGCAATTGAATAGCTTTTATTGCTATATGAAGATAACTTTCCCTGGCTCATTTAAATACATATATTTACACTTGTATATGTATACTGCAATTTACAAGCAATTTAAATTAAAAAAAAAAGTTCCTGACAAATTAATACATGAGTGCTGAATATCTAAAACTAAAGATGCCTAAATGTGTAAACTATCTAGATAATTCAGGATATGTGTGATGAAACAGAACATTTAATTATTAACATAGAGCAGAAAGCCCCCCACTCCTAAAGCCTACTTCTCAATGTTTTCACAGAGAAAAATAAATAGTCTGACAATATAGAATTCCCTGGGAATAAAAATCATTAGAATATTTGCTAATCAAAGATAAGTGGAGACCTGTAAGTACACTGAGGTGTGGTCTACTTCTGATCTGTTTATGAGGAAAATTCAAGGTAATTAAATTTCTATTACTTAAGTGTTTCTCATTCCCTCTGCCCCCAGCACGGCTGGTTTCCATTTCAGATCTGTGAGTTCTCTGAGATTTGTGTACTTTGGCACGATTTCTTTTCCCCTAATTTCATGGTGCTGGATCATTGAAAGGATACAGTGTGCAGACTCCCCTTGGTGCTTAAACTACTCAGCTACCCACCAAAGCAAAAAGGTCAATTCCACTGTGGCAAAATTCATCAAACCTTTTCTTAATCTGCTATTTTAGCAAACTGTCAGATGGGCTTCCTGCATTTGACACCTTACTCTCAATTCATATTCAAATTCCCAAACCAAACTGAAATTCTCTGAGGGTAAATACCCTGCCACAGCCTGGGCACAGCTGGGCTAATGCAACTCTCTCTTTCCAGCAGCAAGTGAGTATCCTAATCACAACACCAAGTTTTTAGTGTCCTCTGAGTCCAAATGAAGAAGGAGATTCAAACTGAAGTAAGTATTCATGCAGTTATTACAAAGCCACCACACAGGCCACCCTTCTTTCCCACTCACACCCTGCAGGCTTTCTGTGGTCTCTCACCTTGAAATTCCTGCCAGGTTTGTTCCTCTCCAGGGTACAGCTCTGCACTCTGTGTGAACATAAAGCTAAATCAGGCACTTCACATTTCACTGTCATTTGACATGGAAGCAATTTTAACTGATCATTACTCTTATATTGGACTCAGCTCATACTTCTGCTTATACTATCAACTTTTATTAAATTCTCTGTAATATCTGATTCATCCAGAAAAGATACACTTACTGTTTTGTGTCTTCATTGAGGTAGATGGATGCTTCCAGTCTCAGTTTTGTCATCGTGCCAGAACTTTTCTGCCTTCATCCCTCCTCTTACCTCCAATTTAGAGCTCAGCAGGACAGACAGCAGCAGCCCTGGACACTTGGCTTCCATCCAGTGTCCTGCATTCCACCCCAGGGCCAGCCACAGCCACCTCACCTGGATTAAGTTAACAAACCCACACCACTGACAAAATCTACAGATGTTGCTCACAGTCCAAAGTATGTTTTCAAAGAAAAAAATACTTTGCACAAAACCTTGAACTGCCATTATTAATACAGTCTATTTGCCTTCATTTATCTTCACCTTTAATACGGAGCAGGTTTCTGTCAGTCAACTTAAAAACAGCAAAGTCTAATTGCAATTTACCAACAAGGCTTTTATTTCTAAAATATGTTATGTAGATAAGGAATACTTGAAAGCTTAATGACTTTTTACTAGATCAATGATAACACATAAAGGTGTTTGCCTTTATAAGGGGAAAACCAAAGGTTTTTAGGCTCCAGTCTCATTTCCTTTGAATAATTTTTGAAAAATTTCAAAAAACAGTAGAAAGGCTTTATTTCATTTTAACAAGGTCAACAGACCAAAGAAAAAACGAAAATGAAAAGAATCAGCTGGTACCAGAGTGGAGAAGGAAGCAAACCAAAAAGTAATGTACCCTTGAGAGTTATAGGATTTTTACTATTTGAAACCTCAACATAATTAAACTCTTTGCTCAAAAATCATCCCTGGTTTAAAGTTCCATGTTCCCTTCCTCTCAGTGGAGTCTGAATTCAGCCTAAGTTTACACTGACCACCCCAACACACCCTGCAGTCACTACCACCACCTGCAGCTGTGTCCAGGGACTGGCTGAGTTGGACTCCTGCATTTCCAATTTTGCCACCATTTCAGCACATAAGGGATTAACGATATGACACTCCTCAAGCAAGTGACAAATTCTGAAACAAGAAGGTCAGATGATCTCAGAACCATCTCAGTATCAAAACAAAAATTTACTTCCATGCAGATTTTTATGATAGCTGTCTTTATTTCCTAAGGGACTTGTTCCAGCTTGACTGAAACGACACTCTTTGAGATATTCAGCAAAAAGTGAATGTGACCAGTTCTTGTACTGATGGGTCACCCCTGTCAGACTGTCTTGATAAATAGAAAAGTCTGTCAGCACAGAGCAGAGCAGATTTCTTTCAAATTGAGCACACCCCAGAGAATTGTCTGAGAGATATTGATGTGTAAGTTATCTTCTTCATTAACAATACAGAAAAGTTTACTGGGAATTGCAGGAGGAAAAAATTAAGAGCATTACATTTTATGTGGCTGTAGAGTCTGGCACATACCGTCAGAATTATACCAAAATATCCTATCAATTAAACACAAGAGTGTTTCCTTCAGCTGTAGCCATTATTCCAACTCCTTGGGCAAGCTCAGGAAAATGTTTCTCATGAGGGTTTGTTGCATTTTCGGAAGTGTGCAGCCAACAACAGTGCACAGATGGACAACATTCAAATTTTAAATACTTGCAAGTAAAATCTTCTTTTAAAGGACTGAAAATACAGCTTAGTGAAACTTACATATTTTCCGTACATTTTTTCCCAAAATATTACAATACTCAAAACAAAAATTCTATTAAATTCAACACATTATGGAATTTTAAAAGTCTAAATTCAGAATTAGCACTGGCCCCTACTTTTAGTGGTTTTACCCTACACATTTTAGTTCAGAAATGGAGAGAGGATGTAAGAAAATACCGTAGTCAAAGATACATTGAAAGAAGTAAAATTCTATTGAATTTCAATGGGTTGTGTTGGGGTTTTTATCCAGAAAACAAAATAGTGTCGTGTGGTAATTTTTTCCCTCAAGTTTGAACCTTGAAATGCTGGCAATTTTTTTCAGTATAGCTATAGGATGAAAAAGAGAGTGAGAACTGGAAATTATTCCAATTTTTTTATTCTTAGAGTTCACCAATGGTCAAAAAGTCAGACAGGCTGGAATGAAAAAAAGGATTTTGAGTCTTTACCACTACTTTGTTTATGTCTGTGAATAAAGGTCACTGCATTGTAACATCCATAGTAAGAGATTACTGCAGCAGTGTCAACAGGCTGCACTTTTAGAACTTTGACTTTAATATGTGTATGTTGGCAAACCAGGAATAAACCCATGAAGATGACTTTGCCCTGTGAGCCTGAACACCAGACTGCCAATTCACAACTTGGATTATAGAGCCATCTCTTAGGTCCAGAGGGAAAATACTGGATTAGCTACTTTGGGCTCTCAAAAAGGCACAGTCAGGCATACACCAAGGGCAGTACTTGGCCTCAGGGTTTATTTCACACAGTTTTTGGTGCTTTATCAGGGGATCACAGCTTTGTGACTCCAGAGATTACGTCAGATTACACTCTCCAACTGTCAGGACTTCCCATGGAAAGAGCAATAATGAGATACAACAATCAAACCCACAGACAATTTGGCAGATGCTTGGAGGAAAATACATCTTTGTGGTCATCACTCCTCCCTCAGATGCCACTGGAGTAACTCTGCAATTCATAAGGCTTGGGTTTAACAACTGGCAAGTGTTCTGTGTTACTGCTGGTTTATCACTTGCTGTAATTGTTTTAATAACAGCCTCTATAAATTTATTGTAGAAGTCATCTAGGAAGGTTTTAATTTTCACTAGACATGTTAGCTCTAAAACCATGAGACTATCAGACTTTTTGTTCAGAAAATCTGCCCAGAAACAAGACTACAAATGCCAAAGTAATTGAATTTACTCCGGTTAGTGTAATAATAAAGTTTCTTGCTTTATGTAAATTCCTGTAAAAGCCAGACAGACCAAGTAATCACCGATGATATTGCCAAATACTGGCACAGAAGCAGTGTCATATTAATAGAGCATTTCTGAATTGCTTCATCCTGCAAAGAACAGAAGTGGAGCATGGATGAAATAGATATCAGCATTCACCAAACTGGAATACCTAATCCCATTTTAAAAAATATCACACTGCTAATTCACTTTTCCATCTAGATAAGCAGAGAAGCTAAATACAAGCAAGAGTCACTGTACATAAAAAACTGCATTTTATACCAGTAATTCATATCAATCAATTTCAGCCAAGGATAAGGGGTTTTGAAAATCTATATGATTTTATCTAAGAGCAGACCTGCTGATTCAGTGGCAATTGTTCTCAGGATTATCTCTGATTATTATGGATCCAGCAAAAAAACTCATGGACCAGAACTCAAAGAAATGAATTAATAGGAGTGAAACTGAACCAGCAGTTGCAGAATGAAATTCTGTCAAAATATCCTCCCAGGGAATGACTTTATAAAGTATTAATAGAGTGTGCCCACTTGGCAATACAATATGAACTCATCCCAGAGGAATATGAAAAGGGGCATCTTCCCATAATAGGGCAAGGACAGCCTTTTTTCTGTCTTTTTAGCGTCAATGAAATTGCATCCAATGGTGAGATCCCAGTCATCAGATTGTTACTGTGGGAATATTGGTGGCAGCCATTCTTTGCAAGAAATCTTTAAATATAATGAAGCAATAATATAAACAGGGAGGAAGGGAGAGTTTCAGAGCAGCCTTGTGTGTGTACTTGTTATTCTTGCCACTTGCTGTGAATATCACTGGGAAAGGTCACTTGGATTTAGCAGTTCACAGCATCATGAACTGCTGGCTCAGATAAAGGCATTAGACTGTGGAAGATGATAATATGTTCTTCCTTCTCTAAGATATTAATCTAAGCTACACCTCTTGATCTCTAGACAAGAATTTTAATTTGCCCAGCAAGGAGAGCACTGAACACCATCAAAAGATTTTCTTCTGATAGCGGAGCACTATCAGAGAAATGCCTCTTAATGACCCATTTAAATCCTCCTGTTTACAGCAGATTAGTGCAGCCGAGCAGTGCAGCCAGGTCTAAAGACCCTCACTACCCCATAACAGTGGATGCTACCAAAAATCACCTCCACAGAATGTGTCTGGCAGAGACCTGAAATCTGCTCATTAGCATCGCCGCACTTCTCATGACTCACATCACTCGATGAATTGATGTGATAAATAAACTGCTGGATTTCAGCTTGTTTTGCCTTTATCCTGTACTGTTGTTCTTGAAACAACTCATTTTAATACTGCCTGCAAGGAGATGATGACAACACCCCCCAAAAGAGGGGGGAAATACAGCACTGGCCTGTTTGTGGGCATGGCTTTGGGAAAGATGTTTCGCTTCTCCCACAGCTCCTCTACACAGACACAGTAATTCATGATTTAACAACACACAAGTTTCCTAGATTTCCATGATGATTTCTGAAAATGAGGCTCAGGTCACTCCTATATCCTTTAGGAATGTAATTAAGTTGAACCATACATTAAAATTCCAATTTGTTTCCTGTATAGTAGCTGCAAAGTGAAATATTTTAATGCAAGATATTTTACATGCGCATCAACATTCAAAATTTGTGAAAGAGGGCTTGAGGGTTTGATAAATCCTTGACAAAACTAAGTCAAGATCTGCACAGTGTGCATTAACCACCCAAGTTAGCACTTTTCCTACCAGCTGCAATATTTTCCAAGCTCTCAAAGAATCCGTACTTCAGGAACAGTAGAATTACATGGGGTTGTGTGGAAGCATGATCCTTAAATATTAAAAAAAACCAAGACCACAAAGCAAACAAAGATACAAAAACCAAAACACAAAACCAAAAAAAAAACCATGAAGAAAATGTATTATGATTTTGCTGACCTTACTGCTTTTAGATTTGGGTGATTATTCCATCAATATTTCTCAAGTGAGGATACAAGAAAGAAATAAAATTTAAGACCTATGGCAGAGCTACCTTCTGTTCTCCATGTGTGAAATTTTCAACATTTTAAGAACTATCAGAATGTGTTTTAACTATTCTTCACTTTTTTCCCAAATCAGGAATAAATAATGAGAAACATTTTGAATTTTTCCCTTTAATCACTGAAAAAATCACTCAAAAGCTCTAACACTATTTAGTATCTGGCTGTAACAGTAATTAGTATCTCAAGCAATACCAAATGCAATTAAAATGTGCTTCTAAGCATTCACATCATGTAAAGTAATTTCTTTTGTATCTTTATGTTCTAATAGGAAAGAAGAAAAATATTTCTGTGCCAAAAACTACCAGAGGAAAAGCAAATCATTACAGAGCTGTATAAATGAGAAACTTTGAAATGTGTTTTAGCATTTCTAGATTAACTTCTTTGCGCAAGGTCCAGTTACCAATTGCAAGGTCAAATTGGTTTTTGTTTAGCTGCCTACCATGTTAGGTAAGTACCACTTCAGTGAAATGTGAACCAGCCAGAACTAGTTTAAAGAATGGCTGTCATGATTTTTAAGAACCTTATAGAAACTGTTCCCTGGGTTTTTTTAATATCAGAGAGATGGCTGAAATGGAAGTATTGCATGGCCTTTTTTGAACAGGTATTTGCATCAAGAGCCCCGATCATGATTAATATAAAAGCATTTGCTGGGCTTAAAATCCATATAACAGGAAAAAGAAACACTAGAAGCTTTCCAGGATTCCCAGTCACACAATAGCAACGATGTTCAGAGCAGTAGCTCTGGAGGAACTGCATAAATAAGACACAGCCTAACTTATGTTTGCTTGAGATTTATCTGTTTACATTGGGCAAATTTGAGAATTGGATTGTTAAAGTTAAAATGTTTAGAATTCGCCCAGAGTAAAAAGTCAAAATTGACAACTGCATCCCTGCTCCTACCAATATTTAAGTACTTACAGACATTTGGGAAATCTTTTTCAAGCAGATTTATTTCTCGCTGCATTTCCAGGGCTTACATGCACATCCCAGACAAACTTCATCATCAACAACCTTGAAGAAAATAAAAGAACTAATTTGATGACATTATTAAATAATTTAGGACCATATTTCTAGAAGCTCTACAGTGCCTTAAAAATTTGATTCCCTGTGGGGAAAAGAACAAACAAACGCCCCGAAGGCAGCTGACAGGCCAATACCAAAAAAGCTTTGGAGGTGATTAGCATCCAAATTAGAAATTTGGATACCCAAATATCACGTGGCTCTGAACAGCAGAAGTAGCTTTCGGGAACGCCTGTGCAAATCCTTGATTTGGATAAGAACAGTGTGTGATTTCACAGAACTCATGACACTTAAGGTAAAAACTTATTGAATCACCCACAACATTTAATAAAAGTTGCTGAGAGGCATATTTTCAAATCAGTAGTGAATTTGACACTTACCATATGTTCACACATGGCTTTCTTCACTGTTTGAACAGTATAAAAACTTCCCATAAAGCTTCACTAATTAAATTAAAATAAAAAATGACAAGCAGGATGAAGAGCTGACAGTTTTCATAAGCCCAAACCAGGATAAGTATTTATCTTAAATCCTAATAGCACCATCTGATGGAGGATCACCACAACACCACAGAAGAGATTCAAAGTGTGCTAGACATTAATTTGAAAATGTATTAACATATTTCCTTGTTTTGTGTATTAAGCTGTAAACATAAGTATACAGAATAGTGGTGATCTGCTAAATAAACCTAAAGCAGATTTTGACATTTTAAGTCAATAAAAGTTTTGATTTAGTAGGAAGCAAATCCAGTCTGAGGTCAAGCTGAACAGAATAAAAGCAATTTCTTTCCAGATACCTCTTTTATAAGTCTGGGTAATAAATTTAAACACATCTGGTATCCAAGTCAAGTCTTTATTGCCCTTAAGAACACAGGTTCCCCACACAGGATAAAGCATAAGTGAAGAATAAACATTTGTGCTCCCTTAAAGGATACCAAGTAGAGCAATATTTTTAATATATGGTTCACTAAATATCAGAACGGTGTAAGAGAAGAACACAGGGATCACAAGGGCAGCTGGAGGAGAAAGCTGAGGATCAGAGAGCTGCATGCAAGACATGCCAAGTATCTAATCAGGAAGATGTTACACAACAACTAAATTATATGAATATAAGTAGTTACACATTTAAATCAGTTGGGATTACAGTTCCAGTTAAAGAGAATTTACTCTGCTTTGCTGTATCAGATGGCCCTCCAACTCAAAGGCTCCTCATCCCAGCTCATCCAGAAAAGTAAATTCACAAAGAACAGGCCTTCCCTTTGGCAACCCTAAGTGCCTGCACCTTGGACATTCTCTCTATTGCCAGATTAGTTACTTAATCCTTAAATACCTCCATACATATGGAGAAATTGGCCCAATCCTTCAGTTTTTCTGCTTTCTGTCATGCCTGGGCAGTCTCCTTCAATCCATTGCTTCTACCAGATCTGAAGAGATTCCAGATACGTTGCCTTTTTATTTTAACTCAATTTTTCCCTCTCCTGTTCTCTAAAAGGTCAAGAATCTAAAAAGTTACTTTAACTTTGAAGATGCACAACTTCAATACACTTTTCCCCTTTACTGTACTGCAACCCCCAGAGTAAACTGTGAGTCCGAGCCATCTGCTCCCCTATCAACAGTGAAAACCAATGATCTGACACAGGACCTTATTAGCATAATGCTGTTCATCATCAGAGCAGCCCTAAATAACAGCACAAGGAGGGGAACCAAAAAGCAGTGAGAGGTGCTGTAGACAGACCAGACAGTGGGAAATGTAGAGGAACCTAGAAGTCAGTTAATTAACTGTTCCTGCAAAGTCAGATAAAACCACGTGGACCACCACACAAGAGTTCTATTACTGCTTTGCAGAAATGGGGTGAATTTTAGCTGCCCTTGTAATCAGACTGGTATGAACAAGGAAGCATTTTGATCCGTTGACTTCTGAGAGTAGGAGTACCTTTGGTTCCTGGCATATACCCTGAAGATAAGAAACCTACATTATCCAAGGAAATCCTGATATTGTTATTGATCTGCTTTAAAGCAAACAAACACAGGAAATGTCCACAGAGGTTGTGGGGCAGCTCACAGGACTGGATGAACACAGGCTATTTAGGAAGGACAGGCCAGGAAGGCAAGGAAGGAAACGATCCTGTATGTGGGATAGCAGCTGGGATGTGTGGGGCTGTGCCTGGGGAAGGTGATGAGCCAGCGAGGGCGCCTGGATCAGGAGCAGGGGCAGAACACCAGGGCACAAATGGTGCTGGGTGTCTGCTCCCCACAGCCTGGTCAGCAAGAAGCAGAAAGTGAAACCTGCTTCAGACAACTGAAAGTAGCCTCACATTTGCAGGTCTTGGCTCCCCCTGGGTACTTTATCCACCCTTGTATCTGCTGGGAAAGACAAAGTGGCACCAGCAAGCCGGGAGGTGCCCCGGCTTTTGGGATGCATTGATGATTACCTCCTAACACATCTGACCGAGGAGGCAGCAGATGTGGGATCTCTGCTGAACCTGGTATTTGCAAAGATCTGCCTGGGGATCTGAATGCAGTTAAAATTTGAAACACGGACCCAGAGATGCTGTGGAATATCTGAGCCTGGAGAAACTCAAACCTGACTGGACGTGGTCCTGAGCAATTCCATCTAATTAACCTATCTTTGAAAAGCGGTTTGGATTAGAAGATCTCAAGAGGTTCATTTCAACCCAAGCTGATTTTTTTTTTCAGCCAAATCTATTATTAGAAATGTTTTCCAAAGGCATTTGATTTTTCAATAAAGTAGAAACCTCCTAAGATATGCTTTAAGAAAAAAAGTTTACCAGCAGGCTTTTGTTAGAATTTTTTCTCTGAATCTCAGGATAGACAACAAAACAAGCAAGTTTCTTCACAGCTGTACCTTTCTGAAACCAAAGACACAAAATGTTAAGAAACAAGATAACTGATTACACACTGCTGGCTTCAGAGTATTTAGTACTGTAAATAACAGACATGAGAGTGAATTCTGAAGCAAAAGACAAACATAAGTAAAAATAGTGGAGACAAAGGAAAGGGAAAACAGGAGACAAAAAGACTGAAGGCATTCTAGTTATGCCTGTTTTGAAAGGTAGAATCCTCCAGCAAAACATAAAACCAGCCAACAAGAATAGACCTTGGAGCCCAAGCGTTTGGAACTAAGCACACCTGCTGTTCAGTCAGCTCCTCACGTCCTCTTACACAACCTTCTCAAATAGATGCTTCCTGCTTTGCATTCACAGGACAAAGGAAAATGGGACATATTTTTGCAATAAAAATTTAAAAGGCTTGTTACAGCTTTTTTAGTGCCTTTTGTATGCACTGATGTTTATGCTTCATTACTTTAATTTTTGGTTTTTTACTAGTTAGTGCCCTAAAGTTAAGGTGGTAAACTACAAGCTTTTAAAACAAGCAGATGCTTCCTTACAGTGGAAAAAGACTGCAGCGATGCTTTATGCCAAGAAGAAATTTTAACTTTTAATAGCTTTCAGAAAAAAGTCTCTTTCTTGAAGCAGGTATAAAATACATGAATTATTTAATATCTGCAATTCAGTTAGGAGAATGGAAATCCCTTCCAGACTTGCCATTAGCACGGTCACTAATGCATCAATAAGAGCATGGACAGGTCAAAATCATCCCTGTCATGAGTGCATTGACTTTACTGAAGTTCTGTAAAAAAGAGTATTAATTACCTGAACAGTGCAAGAACTTCACATTTTCAGTTTGTTTTTGAACTTTACACAGAATACAGTATACTTTTAAATACACAAAAATACTATTTTCACCAGTAATATTTTTTTTTCAGAACTAGAAATTTTAAAGCACAGGATCTACATGCTCTGGTGCCAGGTATTATCCAGGCACAATAAAATTGAGGGAAAAACCTTTCATCGGCTCTATAAAGAGGAAAAATTGTCTGACCAAACTAAAACAGCAACAACAAGAAGAAAAGAAAAGTAAAATAAAAACTATATTGTTCTGTAAGTTAAAAAATTGTTTTCATGTTTTAGCAGTTTTTCAGTTGTGGGAGAGATTTAACTACATCACAAACACTTCTTGTTCCTATTGTCAGGTTCTATTACTTTTGGCAATGCTGCAAATATTAATGTTGTCTCTGCATAAACTAGCCCTTCGTTTATTTCTTTACTTACGTGTTATGCTCTGGTAAAAAGGTTGTTATTAACAGATATTATTAAAAATTGACCACTGAAGAATATTAAGCAATTACAAAATAATAAAACTGTTCATTCTCTGATCCTAACTTTTAAAAATTATTACTTATCTACTTCCAAAAGTCATTTGACACTGGACAGACAATATTTACTGACTATGAATATATAAAATGTAAAATAACTCAGTTTTGGATAACTTTCTAGTTTGTTTTGCAATTTGTAATATGTATAAGATCAAGTGTTGAAATTAATACTATCTTCAAATGGCCCTTTTTTGTTATTTGGTGACATTAAGATAAATAAATTACAATCTCTTATGAGAAAAATAATTGTATTTTAAAATATTAGTAAGATCAGAACACAATGATTGCACAAAGCCAGAGAGGTGAATTTTACCCAGCATTATCTACTTCAAAAGTTCTGTTGCTCAGGGCACAAAGGCTGCCTTGACTTGTTTTCAAAGAAAACACATTATTGACTGGTTTTCTTCCCCATTATATCATTCAACTGACTTCAAGTCCACAATTTTTCTTTCATACAGCCCAGAACGAGTTTACAAAAGATTTGCAGTAACGATGAAGAAGCATTTCCCTCAGAACAGAGAGCTGAAGGAATCCAAACGACACAGAGACCTGAACATCCATCCAAGTTTCCTTAACTCCATAAGGCAACACAGATATCAACCAAAACACAGAGAACTGTCCTCACAGAGCCTCCGTTTAACCATTTGGGACGCTAAGCTGATATCTGTCAGTGCTCATTTATAAGATAATTTGAATTTTTAAAAAAATTGCCCTAAAAACCACTATTGAGTAAATAATACCAAGATACACAATGCTCCCCCTGAGATTTTCTAAGGACAGCAGAATACAGTGTAATAAGATATGAATTTATGGTTAAAAACTAATAATCATGAATGCAACTATTCCTCATGGCAGACTAATCAATTTTGTGCATTTTCCATTTTCTTTGTACTGTACATATTATAGATGTGCTAGGCTTTAATATCAGACTAAGATATGTGACTGTGAAATGCAAATATTGTATTTATAAAATATATCCATACAATCCCCACTTTGTGAAAAAGTTTTATGAAGATAACATAGGCATGCAGGAATTTATCATTGAAGACCAAAGTATCTTGAAAAAGTAGCTCATATCCTTTCAAAATTACCTAAGTCGTTTTTAAGTTTCCATTTGTTTTGTCCATTAGAGATGTCTGGGTCTTGAGTTCAATATTCAAGAACAAAAACATCCCATGAGTCAAAACCAGTGTTTATGTGATTAAATGCTCACTTATTTTTCATAAATGTTGGTTTATTTTCATAGATTTCTACCCTGTGGGCTCCTTTGGCCCCATACTATAGGTTTTATATTACTTATTTAATGCACAGTGGCTGATCTTTAATATACATTTATCTGCACTGCCAAGATGTGTGAGATAACTCATCCTTCAGTAGCTATGAACTCGTACTCAGATAGATAGAGCACACTGAAATTCCAATACATCTTAAGATACTGAGGTCTTTAATTTAGTGTATTCCATAGTACGGTGACAAAAACTGAAAACAGTATCCCAAAACCAGAATATCTCCAATTTCTTCAAGGCTGTAAATTTCATTTAGTTTTTTAGAACAGATCCATTTTCAATTTGCAACTCAGGGGAAAATAAGGAAGCCTTCAGAATATATAACACTGCTACAGAAAAGAAATTGCTATTTATTCTCAAAACCTTTCTGCATTTTGACAAAGACTATAAAAAAATTGTCATCATTTTAGAATACCTCCAAAATTTCACCTGAATTTATTAATAGATGCTGTTCTTTCTTGAAGCAGGATCTTGATTTTGAGTCAAATAATTGTAGAAAACATTGAGGACAAGGCTGTGTAAATAAGACCATATCCCTGTAAGTGGGATGCCTCTGTCAGACAGACAGAACCCTGCAATGTGCTGAAATTTTCTCTCATCTGTCATCCTTAGATGTAAATCCAGATGGGAGTATTTCAAAAGCAAAGACAACAAGTAGGAAAATGAGATAGGAAACAAGGAACAGATCATAATTTGAACGTTGCTATTCATGCCTTCAGCAGTTCACGAGATAAAAATGAAATGTGGATAGCTTGGTGACATGGTTCTATTTTACTTGAAAAAATAGCCCTGAATCTCTCTGATTAATTTATGTGTCAGACTGCACAAACAGAAAGATGAGATTTTAGGAGGAGGAGCAACATATTCTTAACAAGCTTTTACTTCAACATATTTTATTTCACATGAAAAATCCTTTTTTAACTTTGACTAATTAGTACTGACAACAGCAGAGATGAACAAGGAGATTAAAGTCACCCCTTGGCACTACTTTTAAACAATGACAAGGTCAGAACAAGCATAGATTTAGGTGATACATATAAAAAAGGCTCCCATCTCATTCATACAAATCAGCTCAACAATTTTTTTCCTATTTCCAATATATAACTAAATTTCATTTGTTACAATTTCTGCGCAGTATTAAGGAAATAAAGAACACTGATTATAAATTCAATCTGTTATGCAATTTACTTAATGAAATGCAGAGAAACATTGCTAATCTACTACAAAATTCAGAAGACTTTCTGTTGGGCTACATAAGTTCTCAGGCATCCATTAAATCTGCAAAAACCAAAAACGACTTTTCATTTGTGGTCACTTCAACCTCAGCTGCTGTACTAATGCTCCCAAAGTCTGTCCTTGAGATAACAGACAATAATCAAGACTTCCCTATTCTCAGCTCTTTAGGTTTTGTCTAATCACTTCTACTATGAAAAAATATGATTACTAATTGGTCATGGAGTTTCCTTTCAGAAATACCAGATGCAATCAAATCAGTTCTGGCAATCCAGCCTTATTATTCATAAATAAATTCTTTAATGGATTCTCTTTCTGTAATAATTAATTTTAAACTGGAAGAGCTATCACCTGAAGGGAATGTTACTCTGACGTGACATCCTGGTGTTGTCTTGGCCACGGCAGCAGGTGACACGCAGAATAGCATTCCCTGTAAGCTGCTGTGCCTGGAGAGACTGGGAGAAACAGCCTCTTGATGAGGCTTTTGGACTGCAAATAAGTTGCCAGCCACAGAAGTATTTTGGTGAAGTTATAGCTACACACAGCACAACAGAGCAGAGCAGAGAAAAGCTAATGGTATTCATTACTGGATCATTGCACTGTCTTTTGGCCTGAGAAGTTACCTGATGCCTAAAGCCACGCTGGGTAATTTCCCTGGGGAGAGAGGAGGATTTGTCAATGAGTCTGACATTTCTTTTCTCCAGTTTTACTCATTCCAGGAAAAAAAAAAGATGAAAAGATATCCTATTTCCCTGAGGAAAAAGTAGCACAATCTATTTCTCTTGCTGGCATTTTTCAAATCTGCCTCTCTCCTTCTGTCTCACTAGTGGAATTACCAGTTGAGGTTTCTCAAAAACTGGTTATTAATTTTTTATGATGGCTGAAGTGAAGTATAAAAATAGCTAACAATAATAGAGATTGTGATTCTCCCACAAACAAAAACCATGAAAATTAAATTTTTGATCAAACTTATTAATTAATTTAACCAAAAATAATTGTTTTGAAAATATGATGGTTGAAATTCATCTCACTCAGGATAAATGCTAAATATCATCTTTTTCAACATGATATTTTTAACCCCCACCCCAGATTCTCCCATGTTTTAGGACTATTTCCTCTCCATATCTTCCTTTGCAGTTCTTTTCTGGAAGCCAGCAAACCTTTCTTCCTACTTTCTGAGCCCAAAGTATTCATATTTGGCCTTCCTTCAGACATAATTATTTTGGTCACTATAGCTTTATTTTCTTTTTGGATGAACCAGTGACACACCTCACCAGCCTTGTTGACAAGCTGCATTCTCCCTGCTCTCCCTGGTTTCCAGCTCACCATCTGCCTTTGGTCTGCATTACCACAACAAGCAAGTGCTCCAAACCTTGCATTTGCAGCCTGTTCTCAGGGAAGTCTCTCATTCCACCTGCCTTCCTTTGTGCTCAATCTTTGCTTCCTGTTGGGTGATTTTTCCTGTTTTTCCTATGAATACAATCATGCATCATTTCATTAACTTAATCCAAATATGTGAACATGAGGAAATAGGCAAAGCTGAGAACTGTGAAGCAGTTCACAGCTCATAGTCCCGAAATCTCCTGGCTCAGAAGAGGGAATAATTAAAGATTGAATGCTCCCCAGCATGACTTTAATATCCAGTTGTATAGAAACACACAGAGAAAGCTCACTTCATCTTTTCCCAGAAAAGTTAGTGCTCAGCCCTGAGAACTCTATCCAGCTAGATATCAGAAGACTCCTGCAGAAGAACCTCAGTGAAATCCTGCACTGGTGACACACAACGATTTATTCTTTGAGCACATCTTCTGATCTGAAAAACATTCTGCCACACTGGGCTGATTTTTACAAAACAGTAAGAGCAATATTTTTTCCGTTTTCCTAGCTTGCTTTGATGACCTATTGACTTACTCAACTAGTTTCCTGAAACATCTGGGGCACACAGATATGGCACCAAACTATCTCATGGAGATGGGATTAAAGCTGAAAGTTTCAAATTGATGTTTCATTCGGTAAGATCTGAAAATAACGTGTCGGTTTCCTCTGACAAAGGTATCAGTGCAGCCCAGCAAAGAGGAGCTGCAGTGATGAATCTCAACAGGACTCAGGAGCCCTTTATGTGATTTTGTCAGTTATCAGCTGTGACTGACTCTATCTGAGAGCTGGTTATAAAGGCAGGATCTGTGTGTGATCTTCAACAACTGCTTATGTCACAGAATGTAAGAAAATGAGTGGTGAGGACTCGAGACCTTTCTGATCAGAATGTGCACAACTAATGCAGACAGCAGCTATTCAGACTCACCAATGTTACCGAGCAGGTCAGTGGAGGTTCTTGGCATCCTTTCCACAGGGATGTTCTTCAGGGAGGAGCAGCTCCCAGGACATGTTCAGGGTTCCTTCAAGAGCAAGCCAGGGTCATTAGTAAATGGTTCCAAGACATAACTGGGACTGTGGCAACACACCATGGCCTAACACAATAGAGACATAACCTTGTCCCACATATCAGGACTAACCAATGCATTAAAACTGCATCAAGTTCTATGGTCCTGGCACATTGAAATTAAATAAGAAAATGTAAGTCAGAGTTTCAGGAGAAAAAAAAGAGAGATAACAGAACTAAATACAGACTGGAAACATGGGCAATATATGGGAAATAGCCCCCATCTAGTGGATTAGAAAATACAGCACAACTGTTTCAGTGCTCACAAACAATGTGACAGGAGATTACTTACAGGGTCAGTTAATGAGACTTTGCTGAAAGAATTTCACTAGAAATACAATATGTTAAGAATAGACCATATCTTTATTTTAGGGCAGTTTCTTCAGAGACTGAGGACATTCAATTTCGTTTTCGTCATTGTCACCCTTCCCTATGCTTTTGGTCTCCCTGCTCTCTCATGGACCAGGCTAAATGGAGTTCAAGATTTTTTTTCTAACCATGGAAACTTTAGTTCACCTTTGGACGTGCTCTTCCTTTCAGAGCTTGTTAAGTTATAACAGACTTTTTATAGGCTTACTTTCTCTTCAGATTTAATTCGATGACTTAGGAACTTCCTTCTGCTTTGAATACTAGCATTCTCAAAAGTTGTTCTCTCAAAGAACATTAATTTTTCCCTCCCCTTTGTTCCTGTTTTCTTGCTGACACCACCACTGTTTGTCAAGTATTAAGCCACTGTAACATGTGGCGAATGGGCATTCTAATTTTTGAGCAGATGATAAATGAACTAAATCTACCCAGAAGTAGCAGATAATTTTCTGATACTCGTATTCCATCACAGTGTGCAAGTAGATCAATCTTGCCATGGTCTTTAAATTTTATCCATGCCTTCCTGAAACTGGTGTTTGCATTAACATTTGTTTTAGCTTAGTTTGCCAAGTCATACATTAAGAATTACTCCTGGAAGTTGAATTGTACTTCACTAATTTTCCAACACTCGATGTAAGGTTCTGAAAAGCTCTGTGCAAAGGTGGAGTGAAACTCTGCTGACTCCCCTGTCCCATATGATCAGCCTCAGGCAGAGACCCAGTGCCCTGCACTTGTACATTGGCCCCTCACAGCCACAGGAATTATGGGTTTAATGAAGTGGTTTTTCCTAACACATCTTCTCCCTAATGGTGAGTATCAAATACATCTTCCACTAGGTTTTGAGATCGCTGGGAAAATGCACACACTGAAATACTAAAACCAGATGATGTTACTGTCACCCAGCAATCTCCCTGGGCCACAACCACAAATAGGTCATTTAGCACATTCAGTTTATTCATAGTAAATTTTTAGCAGTGAACTGCATTCTACCTCTAACAGAATGTACCCAACCCCTGCCTACAGCTGCAGTTCTAAAACCTGAATCACAGATACGGTGCTTGGTCCCACAGTTTTACTCCAGGAAAAAATACCCCTGAAACCAATGGAGTTTTGCCAGATAAAAAAGAGCAAATTAATACATCTGGCAGAATCTGGCAATGCAACGTGTACTACCAACTGAAAACAGTGATGAGAGAGGAATATGTGTTAATGCTTTTCCAGCTAAAGGTATGAGGTTCAGAACGATAAAAAACTCCTTATCCCTTTCCAAGAGATTATGGAAAGCATACACAGCTTGCCTTTTCCACCCTAAGTGCAGCTAACTGCTGCATTGCACACCTTTCAACCGTTCAGTGGAAAAAGATAGGTTGTCAGATTTTACTATTTACATATAAATAGATATTTTGTGTCCAGATAGTGAAGTACAGGAAATCACCTCTGAAATGCCTGTGATCAAGCTCCATTTCAGAATCCAACAGCCTGGTTCAGATTTCCTCTTTTCTGCTACCTGTTCAGTCAAAAGTCTCTCTTTCATGCTTCAACACACTTCAGCTGCTCGGGCAGATCTATTTAATTTCAGAATGTGCACAACAACACAGCTTTGCTAAAACAATCTGGGTCTTGATCAAAGAACAAGTCCTAGGATGCATTATTACTTAGTAACAGGTTGAGTTTCAAGAGTGCAGCTTCAAAATTAATTCTGCTTTTCTGAATTTAAATGCTTGTGACCATGTGCAGAAAACAACAGTGCATTATTACAGCCAATGCTTGCTACATTTCAAACTGCTCCCCTCCTGCAAGACAAGTAAGTCATGTGTTCAAATAACTCAGGTGACAGTAGATATATGCTTGGTTTCTGCCAGATTCAGTGCCAAAGTATAAAATCAGCAGGGACCAAAATGACTGTGCCTTCTTTCAGTGCCTCATCCATGCCAAAGAAAAGCTTGGTGGGGCACCACTGAGGTTGGGTTGCATTGTGCCTGCCCTGCTCTTTTCCAGCATCACTGAGGCACTGGAATTAATGTCCTTATGTGTTAGATAACTGAGGGCCACCGTGTTCTTTAAGTTTTGTCACCGAACTTTATAATTTTTGAATTGTATAATTTTTTAATTGTACACAAACCCCCAAACTATTCTCAGGGCTAAGATTACACTGTTCAGACTCTGAAGCCATTGCTACTTTAGCGCAGTTTTGTGTTGAAGCAGCACTTGCTGCTCTCTGACACTACAGAGGACTGTGATTAGCACAAGCATTGTTATTAATTGCTTTGGTAAGCATACAAAAAATTGTACACAACAAATTAAAATAGAGGTCCAGCTTGGCACAGTGCTAAACCAGACCCTCAGTAACTCACACCTTACCTTTACCAAACAGCCCCTCCTTGAGCCAGTCAAAAAAATGATAAAAGATTAATTGTGAAAAATACACACGTCATTTTATTTCCTACCATAAATCAATGATAAAACTCTCATTTACAGCTTGTCAGAAGGAAAGTTTGTAACAAGTGGATGTGATGTTAAATCCACATGTAAGATAACTTAACCTTTTCTGTCACTCAAAAAATGTTGTTTATTATTAGATGTGATGCCACATCCAAGAATATAATCAGTTTGACTGATAGCTCCAATTGTGAAAGTTGAACAGAAGCATTTCAAATAGACCTTAGTCCACACTATAATTCTCATCTATTGATGCAAAAAGGAAAAAATCCAAAAATTCTGTAACAATACTAGAATAGTATAGTCCTGGTGATAAACAATTCCAGATGACCAGAACCACTGCAATGGTTGCCTTTGTTTCACTCACTGAATTTCCTAAATTTATATAAAAAAAAGAACCATAAATGCAAAAAATACCTTCAATCTCTGTTGAGCAATTGGCGTTTTAAGACAGATCCAAAAATATGGGTCTAGATAGTGCTTAAGCTTGATAGACCACCTTACTGGTGGTCACTGTTGTGGATTTCATGACTGGTTTATATTCATGTCTGACCCTGTTGTGGGAGACTATTTTATTTAAACATGAGTTTCTAGTGAGGCATTGTGATCGTGTAACAGAGAAATCCATTCTTCCACCCTTAGCTAGCATGAACTGGCATGGCTTCACTGAAGCAAATCAAGGGAAGCAAATGGAAAGGAGAGGATCTTTTAAAAAATATATGATTCTGCTTTTCTTGCTCACACCAGAACTCCTGTGGGAGAGAAGGAGCAGAGCTACACCCTTGGCAGAGAAGTTGACAGGAAAAAGGTGACACAGGAATGCAGTGATGTCCCTGTATTTACAGCCAGAGCCCAGCCCTCACATGTACACACTCACCCACTGCAATAAACTGCCTGCCTGTTCACACAGTACACACTTTCTCTCTTAATTCACGATTAAATGAATATTTTTTGCCACTGCAAATCACTTTCTGATGCTTCAGCTCATCTCTAAAATGTCGTACCACGTCTCCCAGAGTCACTGCACTAACACATTTAGTGCACACAGTAAATCTGCAGGCATGCAGGATGTAAATGTTCCTTTGTACACCACATTTGCTGTTCCAGGCCAAGGAATGCAATCCCACTTCAGTGGCTGCTGCACAGGGAGCTGCCAGCTGGGCTTGGCTCTGCTACACAGAAGTGCAGGAGCTTTCTGTTCAGCTCTGTATGAGCTGGATACATTCTGTATTATGGTTCTAGGATTAGAAAATGCCAGGATAAGTGGTACAGATGGTACATATTTAAGATTGCACAGTGAAGATTATAATAATTCCATAGGTTTCAGATCTGCTGCTTGACTGCACACTCTGAAAAGGATCCTCTCACTCAGTCAGGACATCTGGCTTAAGGTCCCACCACATCTCCCTGGCACTGCTCTAGCAAACACTGTTTAATGCTTTTATTATGTCCACTTAAAGTATGGCATAACTTAGACTGAATATAATTCATACATTTTTGTTCCAAATCAGATTTACATTTACATGCTAAATTAAGTATTTTTAGCCTAAAAAAGCAACCATCTGACCTTGGAGATGGACCTAACTGTTCCCCAGCATACTCACTGTCCCCCGGTTCTCCTCTGCTTGGGGGCAGCAACAGTGAGAGAGAGAAGGAATGATAAGATGCCACAGTAAGTATTAGCTACCAGTGAAGTAAACAAAACAACAACAAAAAATCAGATCTGAAAGACGTGACTGTTATGAATATATATTAAAAGATACAGCAGTGATATCAATTATTTGGACGTTTTCAGGGGAAAACAACTTGAAATTCAACTTCCAAGATGCATATCATACATATTAACAGAGAGAAATTTGGAACTAATCTGAATAATTTGCTTTTTTGCTTTAAGAATCTTTCTGGCATGTAAAGATTGCAATAAGAAACACACTAACAAGCTTTTTGCCTAATCATTCAAAACAGGAGACATTTGCAGCAGAACATTCAGTGTCTTTTGTGGTTAAGAACATCCATTTTAATAACTTTTTTCCCCTAATTATTTTATGCATATATGGATACAAAACATACTTGCTTTTATAAAATTTCTTTTATGCAAAATCTTCTAGAAGGAAACCAGTAAGACGGAGTGGAATTAAACACCCATCCCACTGCATTTCTGCTTCTCTGGGCAAAACATAAAGCTGCAAACCCATCCCAAGATAACCCTTGTGAAAGCATGTATCAGACATAGCTTCTTTCACATACACATATATATATACACACACGCACGCACAATCACATAGAAGCTTGTATCACAAAATCCAATTACTTCAATTCTTTGCTATAGAATATTTGCACAAATACACTGGCGAGACCCCAGCACAAACTGTTCCTCTAGCTGAGGCAACACAGCACAATCTTTAACTTCCTCAGCTACTCCCACTCACAAAGAAGTAAAAGATTTGAAACACAGGTTGTATGACTTTTCACTTGTTTCTTTAAAAGGATGTTTCCCAAATAGATCCTCCCACCTCATTAAATCCTTGAAATACGCAGCTAGCAACAAATTTTAAAAACATAACTACCCACTAATTTCTATCTTGCTTTCAGAAATACAGCAGAGAAAGGTAAAATGCAGACTCGGAACCAGAAATCACTGCAGTAACACATTCTCAGACACGTGCAGTGCATGAAACACTGAGAGGATCCATGAAACAAAGACAGGAGCTACTACATAGAAGACAAAGGAAACCACTTTTCTAGAACAAAATAGAAGATAAACTTTCAGAATTGAAAAGGGTGCCTGAATAACGGCATGGTTGCAACTCAGTAGTCCAAGTTACTCAGGACCAGGTCTAATTTAAAACCGAGTCATATTTGCCACAGACCCAGACCATATTTCTGCACAAACTGAAACGTGAATGGTAGAATTGTCTGGCAGTCACCACCATTTTCTCAATTCAGACAATTTGTAGCAGAATTGCAAATAGACAGCAACTTCTAGTTGGGAACTGAGAAATTTTTCACTTAGAATTGCTTGCCAAAAGCCGCTAAGAACCCTCATTCCTAAGCAGAGGAGGGCTAAAGTTAAGCCTAAAAATTCTGCAATGCTCATCAAAAAAAAGGAAAAAATCCTTTTTACCATCTGCCTTCTTTTCCAGTGTAGGTGTTCCACAGTTTCTACAGCATTGGACAGGAGCAGCTGCATTAAAAGAAGAAAAAAGAAACAACAGAAATCAAACCAAAACAACACAGTCACTTAGTTCTAGTCAATACTTCCTGAGGAATGCTGCCAGTAAAGACCAGCAGTGGTTTAGTGGCAACGCCACTGAGCTCTGCCTTCCATCTTTTCAACTGCAATGTATAAAACTGGTGCTTCAGATTTTTCTGGTCATAGTAAAATTTCAACGTATGCTTTCCTGCTATGGAAATGTGCAAATATCCAAGCACCTGGAGATATTAAAACCACAAGGCTCAAAACTTCATCACAAAGTTGTATATGTTATGGCAAAAGCATGAAAACTAAATGGAAAATAGCCTGAAATAACAACATGAGACTTTCAATTCCACCATGTGTTGTGAGTGTTCTATGGGACACTGAATACAGAATAAGAGGACAGAAGATTTAGGAACTTTAAACAAACTACTGCAAAGAGTAAAAAATGCCAGATACATAAATCCAAGTTGTTTTTCTGCCCCACAGACCTTTATCCAGGGATAAAGCAAGTTAACTTATCTGCTGTTGCATCTGTATATTGGAGAGAGCCACTTTTCCTAATCACACAGGAAGGATGAGAAGCTTTGGTTTCACAGTACTGGAGACAGACAAATAAACCCTTCTTAGACAGTTTTAGGCCTTTAGCTTAACATGAAGAAAATAAACAAGAATCAAACTTTGTAACGTTTTAATGCTGGCAATACTGTTCTTCAAGCAGTTACCACTCTTTGCAAAGGCAACATTTAAATATTTCTTCACTTACATTTGAGGGTCTTGTAAAGACCAAGACCTAAACCAGAAATGAGAAAGGAGGAAAGGCTGAGTAAGGTACTGGCTGAGCAATGTAAGCTGTGCAAGTGTTCTGCCCAGGGGTCTAAAAGCCTTCTGCTTTTGTGGAACTTCCATGCTCTCACACATAAATATGTTTCATAAGGCACTGGTGTCTCTTAGCTGACCATATAACCTGATCACTAAAGCCCCACCAAAGATACAATCACATAATCATATTGAAGTCCACTATTTTATTTTAAAATATAATTCATCTCTTTATGTTAAAAACTACACATTTAAGATTTTCCCAGTGTCTAAAAATTTGCTTTTGATATCAGACTATTTTACAGCAATTTAATATTTTACCACATTATATAGTGTCACTAAAACTCATATATGATAACGTATGTATTGTAGGCACACACAAGTACACAGCAGCACATGAAATAGTTTGGACACGTGCATGAGTACGAGCTTGGGATTTCAGCAACTTTTCCATTTGCAGTGATTATTACTTTAAGTCTAGCAGTAAATGGAAGGAATCAGACAGACAAGTATTCACCAGGTGAAGATCATGATTTGACATTTCTGTAAGTACTTTCCTGAGTTTGCCAGCCTTTAGAGATTTTGTTACAGACTACAAAGCTGGATATGTATTGAGTGAGGATGCTGAAACTCCAATCGCAGTTTATTTCAATCGATATTTCTTTTTTGAAGCCAGGGACTCTCATGTAGTGCTCGTCTGACAGCTTTTGATGTGAACAGCATTAATAAATGTTGACATTTGGGTTGATTACTCTCCGTCTACAAGCATGGACTAGTCAGGCACTGGCTAATCCCTTCGTTCTTCCTGCTTGCGCTGCTGCTGTTTCTGTCCCACTTGCTACTGCTCAGTTTTATCTGCAACGTTCAGTGCCAAAAGCACAGGATTAGAAAACCTGACACTTACAAGATGTGTGATGTTATTTAGCACCAGCAAACTCTGTGAAAAGAGGGACCAGAACTACCAGCAGTGAGACGTGTGTGTTCCTAGTGTCTCTGCAATAATTACAGCAGCACCATCCTGTTCTTGCTTCAGTGGAAATAAACCACCACTTTTGGGTGGTATTGTTGCTTTCTCAAATGATCTGCACACATAGTAACCACCGTGTGCCCTCCTGGGAGCAGTGCAAGGAAGGAAACTGCACCAAGAACCCACACTCACTGTTTCAAAGGTCCACAGACCATTCAGAGCAAACCAGAGATGTTTTCTGTGCACTGGAAGGTGTCATGAGAAGGGAAGGCCATGCAGATGCCCTCCACTGATTCCCAGGTGTAGCTGTACAATTAATGAGTGCAAAGCCAAAGACAGTTTTTAAGGGACAACCACGTAATTTATTACACAAGATGCCTGTTTTTTCTTTAGACTACTAAACACACCAAATGCTCTCCATCTCAAAACATTTATAATTAATTTTCCATTATAATTAAAAATGCTCTGTTAATAACCTAGAAATGGATGAACAATTTACTCAGGAAAAAAAGGGTATCCAGCAAGGTCTTGGGAGTCCTCCTTTTGGAACTGGAACTCAGAAAAATGCTCTCCATTAAACCTGTTGGTTACTAACACTGATCTCCCTCCTGCTGAGCTGAAAGCCAGTCATTCCATTCAGAATCCTGACTCAAATTCATAGTGTGTTGCTATTCCAAAAATGGATCCTGACAATTTATGGCCTTTTTTAAATAAATAATAATTAGTAATTAAGAAATAATTTTTTTTAATTCAGTGTCAAGGACAACCACAATGCAACAGAATAACCGCAATACAAACCTGAATTAGGTAGCAGATAATTCACTGAAAGGCAAACGAATTCATTTATAAGGCTTAAATAACCTTCCTAGAAGATACATCCTTGACTGCTGCCCTGGCAAAAATTATTTATAAAGTCGAGCACATATGTAAACAACAAAATGCCCTCACATATATTAAATCAACAGCAATTGCCCATCTTTTCTTACCTTATTACCAACAGTTCTTAGATTTCATCCATCAGCAGAACAGATTCCTGCAAGATTATCCTTGAATAAGATTATATAAGTAATTCTTAGATTTCATCAGAAATGTTATTTCAGTTAATACACACAAATGGGTAGTACTTTTCTTATGAAAAGATATCATCTGATATTTATATTAATGTACATAAATTAATCCCCTGAAAAGTCTGTTTGATTTACATGAAAAAGCAAAAATGAAACTCACGATGCTTACGGGTTTTTGCTAAGATAGTGAAACAACCTTTACCTTGTCAGTTCAATCTTTTCCTATTTTCAATACTTTTTAAACACAATGGTGCTGGCTGTTCTGAACTCTAAAGTGAAGCAGAGATCTTTGTAAAAGCTTCCCCTAAGAAGTTTTTCATGCCATTTGAGAATTAAACAATCATTGCATACACTCCACAATCATTCATACAAGATGCAAAACTAAATTATCTCAGCTGAGCAGTAGCCTTATAACTTGAAATATGAAAAGATCAGTCCTGCTATCTTGGCCTATACTTGAAATAAAAAAATAATTAGGTATTTGCCATAGTGAATTATTAAGATTTATCAAATTACATAATAAATTATTCAATACATCTCTCAAGATGAATTTTCATTATTGTTTGTGTCAATGTGTTATAATGCAAAGTTTTACTTTAATCGTTGCCAAGAATCCCATCATTTTACCATGATGTTCTGTCAGATTACAAAATCCCAAACTGTGCACCACTGCCTTTAGGTGGGAAATGGAATCCAGCTGGAGCTGTCCCTTTCCCAGACCTGACTGACCAAGCCCTAAATAGCAAATAAAGAAGCTGTCAATCAAACAATACTTTTCCCCTGGTTTTCAGCACTTCACATCATTTAGGAAAAGAGAATTTGTACAGTAGAGAATCAGCCAGAGCTTCTGGTCAGTCAGTCTGGCTTGATATCCAAGAACATCCTCAGCTGTGTTTGCTGTTCTTCTGGCACATCCTAATATGTGATGACCCCATGACCTTCCTTCATCCCTTGTGCTCTGCACCATCTGTCTTATCCATGTTCTTGTCATTCTCCAGCAATTCAGAGCTCAAAAGCTTCCAGGCTGAGCCAGAAACCGTATCGTTGTGTTAAACTGCCCTGCAAGGAGCCATAACATCTCATCCAATAAGTTCTGAAACTTGGTTACATTCTGTGTGAAGAAGTGCTCCTTTTATTTGTTTGGAACACACTCCTGATAATTTAATTTTGATGGCACCAGTTGTCATATTATGAGAGACAGGGAACAATAATTCCCTTTCCACCTTCCCTATGTTGCTCATTATTAATATCATTGGCCTTTTTCTTATCCATCTCTGCCATTACTTTTCCCAAATTAACAGTTCTAACCTATTTAACTATTTCTCTTATGGAAGACATTCTACTCCGTTCTACTCCCTGACGCACTCGTGTTGCTCTCCTCACACATTGCTAGTTCATTAAATATTCTTCAAATGAGGATAAGAAGCACCCAGCCAAGGGAAGACTTCACACCATTCCTGAGACCCCCAGTGTAAGATGTTAACAGAGGATCCAGACTGACAGTGCTTAAATATGCTGTAATTCGTACTGTTCTCAGCTCAAAAAAATGACTTTTCTATTTTTATTTCAATACAAAGAACCACAGAGAATCTTCTACTTCGAGTAAATGTCAAAAAGGACTGTCACCACATTCAAATAAAGCTATGATTTATTACGGTTATTGCACAGCTGCCACAGAGATGAGTTCTAGTTCACTTTTCTGCTTATCTTTACTAAGAGCTGCAGCATATGAGATTCAGTAGAAACAGGCCTGAGAGAAATGCTTGCATGAGCAAAATATCAGAAATATGAAATCACCCTTCCACCATGATGTCATAGAGGCTGCAGGTGCATATTCTCTGCCTATTCCCAAAACCCTGCTGGAAATTTAGATGACTTTACTGCTTTGCACAAAAATTCAATTTATGCAAGCTTGATACCATTTTCTGTGATAATTTAATTCTAATTTAAATTCAGAGCAAATTTTTCTAGTGGCTTAAGAATGCTGCAAAACCCACCTCCTTCATTTTTCTGAGAAAATGTAAACAACTGCAGCTAGGACTCAGAGTTATCTAAGGCCCTGAAAAGTTACCTTTGGAGATTTAGTCCATAAGGATCAAACAGCAGCAGCAGAGAGCACTGATAAAAACATCCTCTCCAAACATTCAAGGAATAATGTACATCCCACTGCTTCAGTGGCAGATTTATTCCCAATTAAGTATGCAAAGCTATAAAAAACTTTCTTAATACCAAAATCCAGTTCCCCTTGGGCTGGTTCTGTGCCTGCCAATATGAAAATAACAAGCCAAAGCTCGCAAAGGTACACTGGTATTATCAGGTTTAATGAAATCATGAAGGCGACTAACCATTTCTTTTAATAGGTTTACACATATATTCCTCTTGTATTATAATGTTATTACACACTTTCCTTGTGTGCTCCTCCCATGGAGTCCCTCTTCTGTAGCCATTTCTCTTAACAAAAAAAAAAAAAAAAAAAAAAAAAAAAAAATCTGTCTCATTTTTTGAATTATTGATCTTAATTTTTTTGTTTGGGTTTGGTTTTTTATGATTGACATCGAGCACATTAAAATGATAGCATGATTTTATCTACATTCTTTCCTTCTGGTTTTTGGACAAAAGAGTCTCTGTATCTTGCAAAGATCTGCAGGTAAAATTATAACTTCTGGGACAGAACAGCCCCATGCTACATTCACAAAAGAAACGAATCCACGAGGTACCCCGAGGTGATGCACTTCAAAACTATCAGAAGATGACAAAGCCATTAGTTGGCATCAAAGTCCTCCCAGAGTTATAGTCAATGTAATCAGGCACAAACAGCTCGTATTGTTGGCTTGTCAATACCCATTCAGACCACCCACTGCTTCTTACTTATTTTTTATTATTGATTCTGCATCTTTCCTGCCCATATCATACAGCTAAATTCCTTCCAATATGACAAAGCCTTGAGGATTTATAGACGTTTCTCAAACTGTAACAAATTGCTATTCTTGTTAGGGCTCCAGCTACAATCCCTATTGGAAAAATGTTATGAGTGAGATGCTATCAAAGTGATCCCTGGCTGCTGATGCAGAAATGAAGACAAACCATTTTTAGTTAAAATCAAAAAGGGCAGAAATAGTAGCAGAATGAGGGTATTTACTAAGTTACAGTCATGTATCAGAAAGAAAGAAAGAAAATTAATTAAAACCCAACACGGTGTTTAAAAGTTTTGAAGGTCTGTAAAGCATTAGTTTTATAGTGCAGCTAAGAATCCCTATTTATTCAAAATCTAAATCTGAGATCATCTTGGATGAAATATTTTGCTTTTTTCTCCAGAAATCAAGCCACGTAGAATCATAAGATAAATTTTATGAACTGAAATGATTTAACATCCCAGGACTGCTCTCTTGTTTAATAACAGACTATTACATTCAATATAAGCAAGAAGCATCAATGGAGCTCCATACATCAGAGATACATGATGAGGGCACAGCCATGGACTCAACATTTAGATGCTCTAACAAAAAACAACAGAAAAGGAGAGGATTTCTTTCACTCTGTCAATTTTTTTAAAAAGTTCTTACTGAAAGGAAGAAAAGAAATCCTTTTTCATTCTTACAAATAGTATAAAAATTATATCTGGTTTTAACAACAGGAGCCACTCTTTGCTAAAACCAAGAGATCAGTAAAGTGTGACTAGCTTGAAAATCTACTCTGACATGTACATTCTCAGAATTCTCAAATTTTTGAGATGTGATGGATAATTGGTATGGGTAACAAACAGCTGTTTAGGGGTTCTCACTTTGTGCAAAACACTAAAAGATCTGTTTGCTGAGACTCAGTCAAGTTAACTGAGAATCACTGGCCCCAGTCAGAGCTTATGATGATGAAAACCAAACAGAATAAAAAAAATGGAAGAAATCTCCAGAGGCATTCACTACAAATATGGAAATATTTAAATCTGAGGATAGAACAGGCGTATGAATCAAAAGTTCACCAAAATAATGGGTGGCAGAGATAAGATAATAAGGTATCACAGGTTTTAGCCACAGGAATACAAATGCATCTTGTCCCATCCCTCACTGTAAGCAGAATGCAGGGAAAGCACACGCTGTCTCTGAAGGTGAAGGACTCCTCATCTTAGAAGGAACATTGTACAATGTGAAAGGACTAGAGACAGAATTAAGGAATTAACCAATCTATCTTAATCCCTTTAAAATGAAAATGGAAGACAGAATCTTGCATTACAGATCAGATTAGAAAAGGAGCAGCAGCAATCTTGAAAAGCAAGGGCAAGAAGTTTGTTTTTAATACGGGATCTGACAATCAGAGTGGAGTCAGGAAGATGCTATTAACAGCAGCATTCTGTAAGGAAGTGATGACAGAAAAAGGACAGCAAAAAATGGCCTGAGAGGAGATTACTGTTGAGAAGTGTAGAAACAATCAGATTATATGTGAGAGTTTGGAAAGCTTAAACATTACATGCGGAGCTTGAAACAGAAGGCTGAACTGAGATGCTCAAAGGCTGGTTATAACTTCCTCAAAGCTCATGCAGAGGAGAAATGGAGTGAGAAAAGCCTGCCAGAAAAAAAAAGTCCATAGAAAATAAGGATTAAGAGACTGTTAAACCTTGGCAGACTGCACCATATAAATCACATCCATTACACACACATGACTTCACCTGCCCCCTTTTTCTGGTACCTCCTTTACTACAGGTTTCAAAATTTAAAACCTTCATTCAGGATGCCATTTTAAACCAAACAACACATGACACATCTTACACTGCACTCCCAAGGTACACTTCTGTTAACATATTGTGCTCGTTTTGGTTGGGGCTTGGTTGGTGGCTGGGGCTAAACCACGACACATTTATCTCTGCGACCACCAAATATTGATGCTGCTCATTAAAAATTTCTAAACTGCAATTAACCAAACTGTTTGGTGCTAATTTGTAACACAACTGTGCATTGCCTCTTACAGTCTTTAGTATCAAGGGCAAGCTAATGTATCAGTTTGCTCGGGAAACTATGGGCTTTACACTCATTAACGTGGTGTCTTGAATGCTGCAGAGCAGCTTAGTAAAAAATTGTTTATATAATTCTTAAAAGACTACAAAATGTTTTCCATAAAGAACTCAGCTATGAAACAGGACACCACCATACAAATTCTGTTTCAATTTTCACAGTCACAGAAGGGTTTGGGTTGGAAGGAACCTTAAAGATCATCTTGTTCCAACCCTCTCTCATGGGCAGGGGACACCTTCCACTATCCCAGGTTGCTCAGAGCCCTGTCCAACCTGGCCTTGAACATTTCCAGGCACGGGACAGCCACAGCTTCTCTTGGCACCTGTGCCAGGGCCTCCCCACCCTCACAGGGAAGAATTACTCCCTAATATCTAATCTAAACCTGCTCTGTCAGTGTGAAGCCATTCCCCCTTGTTCTGGCACTTCATCCCTTGTAAAGAGTCTCTCTCCATCTTTCTTTAGGCTCCCTTCAGGTACTGAAAGGCCACAGTTAGGTCACCCCAAAGCTTCTGTTCTCCAGGCTGAACAATCCCAACTCTCCCAGCAGAGCTGCTCCATCCCTCTGATCACCCTGGTGCCTGCTCTGGCCTGGCTCCAGCGGCTCCAGGTCCTTGCTGTGCTGGGCCCCAGGGCTGGGGCAGCTCTGCAGGCGGGGTCTCACTCGGATATTATGGAAAATGCGTAGAGCATTTGATAATGTTGTAAAGACTTTTGAGTTAATAACTCTCCAGAAGAGTCACCATTCAACTATTTCTTACATGGAAAAGAAGGAAAAAAGCATTTATATGCAGTAGCAGAAGCTATCAAAGACTGAAGTGATTTTTACTTAATAAAATTACATAGGTTCTATATAAGCACTTTAGAATATAATAACAGTATAGCAATAATCAAAGAATGCCCTACTATGCTGAATAGGAGTTCATGTAGTTAGGCTGGGCAATATAGCTCATTTCCTCATCCCAATTTTAAAATTAAAGATGACTGTACTGCAGTGATTTATTCTGATCCTTATAGACATTGCAATTACTGTAATACAGAAAATGGTACAGTTAGCTGAAAATAATTATTAAAGCCTAAGTTATTAGCATATAAGAGAGTTAAAGAGAACAAGAGAAATGTTAGTTGCTACTGTTTATGTGGTAAATTCTTACACTGGTTACTGTGCCAATGGGGCCAAATAAGGGTACTTTGCACATGTAATGAAGAGAAATTAAAAACTTGACTAAAATAAATCACATTTTTAACATAGCGGCTCTTTCAGTTGAGGCTCTGGTTGATACATTAGATAACCCTATACGCCTTCACCCTGACATACTCTTATTTGGAACAGTTTGTAACATTCCCATTCTGTCTGTGAAAAGACATTTTAATTGAAAAATCATTTGCCCATAAAATTATCATCATCAATTTACATTCTACAAAGGGACTGCATTATGACCATAAAACAATTTGTAAGTGGATTCATTCTACCCACTAAATCACTTTACATTATTCTGTGAACAGAATGATTAAAGCAGGTTAGCGTTTTGCTGGCAAAGTAATTATGTTGTTATGCATTTCAGCCACACAGATACTTGTAATAGCCAGTCCATTTATCTTGGTGACAGAACATCTATACTAAATGGGTAGAATACATTTTATTTACTTGATGCAATTCACTTAATTCACAAAATACTTTTAAACTTAGTTTTTGTCATTGGGAAAGCTTTATCTTTTTATTTATTTATTTAGCTTTCATTTTATTTTATTTAGCCGATCAGAATTTGTAAGTGATTTTAAGAAAAAGTGAAAGTGTTGCAGTAGAAGCAGCTCAGCTGCACAGAACTTGTGTTCAGCTTAGGAAAAATCTGCACAGTACAACCTGCAACACTCTTTTCTTTGGGACTAAATTGCTCTTACTAATGAGTTCGAAAAGGGAAATGACAATTCATTTCTGAGGGTAACAGCCACAGTGTATCATAAATCTCAGTGAAAGTGAGAGCTCAGTGCCTCTGGGCTGTGATCAGCACACATCTCTCGATATTTGATCATCAGTGGGTGCGTGGGCACTTCTTGGCAATGCTCACAGCACCACAGACAGCAGCTATAACAATCAGTAAATGGCACTCGTAGTTTTATAACTTCTAACATCACCAGGGGACTCCCCACTGTCCTGCAACTAAAAGGATCTCTGATTGCTGGATTCGGCTGAACCCATCATAGGTAAATTATTTATGTTGTCTGCATTGGAAAGCACATGCAGACATGCAAGCTTGGACACTTAAATCTGACTTCCTCTATAGTGAGGATTTAAAGTCCATTTACAGGAATCCTACTGGTGTAAAAACGGAAGAAACACTAACTGGCACCATCCAAAAGACCCATCTCTCACATATTCTTTAGCTTCAAGGTAGGAAGAATTAAAGGTGCAAGTCAAATTTCTAAATATGCTAAGAATGTCAAACTTTTAAAGAAATAGTCAGAAAACAATATATCAAAACATATTTAAATATCTGTGTGTGATTATTTCAGCAGCCATGGCATTTCTTTCTGCCATGATTAACCATAACTTACATTTAACAAAAATAAATGAAAATAAAAACACAGAAGATATCTCCACACAGACACCCTTTCATGGCCTTCTCACACCATAAGGGAGCTCTGGACTTTTCACTTCACCACAGGTTTGTCACACCTGTCCCATGACTTCCTCACGAGCACCAGCCAAATCTTTTCAAGTTACCAAGGGTTCTTTAGAGGTTTTGTTGTTTGACTGGGTTTGTTCTCTGGGGGATTTGATTTTGGCTTTCTTTGGGGGCTTTTTTGGTTTTTTAAGGAGTTTCAATGAAGAGCAATGCATCAATTCCTTGGTGACCATAATGGCATGTTTCTATTTGATGCTCAACTCATTGTTTTTAATCTGAAGAAAATGTGCTTGCAGTACCACTATTGCTGTTAAAAGAACTCTCAAACTGGTTTCATTCCACCCCTGTGCAGACTTTATAAACTGACAGCAGCATTACTGCTCTCCAAACACACTCAATTCTCATTAAATGGCTAATCTAAAACCAATCAACCAAAACACAGAGAAGAACTGCACCGAATACAAATCTTTTACTCCCAAGATGGAATTCAAATTAAGGTAAATCACAGTTATATCTCAGATCCGAGTGACCACCTTTCAGAAATAAGGAGTATTAGCTTATAAATAAGTTACAAAAAGGAGTAGCTGGAAAAAATCAGATCTTTTCCTTAGTAGCATCAGCAGCCTTTTACTCATATGAGTGATTAGTGTACTTAAAAATTTCAATAAAAACATTATTTAGGCAATAATCTATATGCAGTTAACACATCTCTAATAATACTGGAATAAATAGAATTTATTAAATGTCAAGATTGAACAACTTAAATTATTTCTACTTAGGTGGATGTTGTAAGAAGTCAAATTTTATCTAATCCCTGACATAGTACATATCTACTTAAAAGTAGTGTAGTAATCCTTAGAAACTGGTTGAATACAAAGCACGTGCATTATCTTGCCCACCAAATCTGACCAGACTATCATTACTGGAAGTTTTCTATTTGCTCCACTCCTTGGTACCTGTGTGAATTGCTCCTCCTTAGATCCAATATCACATCTATCTAGGACATGCCATGTGCATAAATCATAATCACTTGAAAGTTCCAGCAACATAAAGCTTGTATGCAGGGATCAATAATTTGAACTTATTTGGAGAAGGGATAAAACCAAATAAAAATAAATAAAACCGACTAACTTTGAAAACTTAAAGGAAGAATACCTCAAATCTTCCTTTATTTCAAAAGTGGAATCTGAAGTTCTCTCATTCTGTTATTGACCTGCTGTAGAAACTCCCTTGGATAATTCATTTCAGAACTCTTTTTCTCTGTGTATTTACTGGGGGCCATAAATGACGTCTGTCTTCCCTACCAAAGCATTTTGAAGTCCACGAGTATACACTGAATGACCTAGCAGGATTTACAAATAATAGCAAGCCATAAACTGTGTAAATAAACTTTCTCAGGTTTTTGTAATAATAATTTTTTAATTAGAAGCCTACAGTTATATGGATCTAATTTGTAAAAATATTTCAAGGTACTTCATGGAAACAATTTGTAGTTCTATATTTGTCTTGCAAATTGACAGCTCATCATAGATTCCGTTTTTTACATGTCTAATTGGCCATCTTAAATTGCACTGTGACTGCAACAAGCAGTTCCAAATATTTGTTAATATGAAATCTTAATTGCCTCTTAGCAAATGTTAGAAACATTGCAAAGAAAGACAAAACCGACAAGCAGCATTCTTCAGTGAATTATTTCTCCCCATAACATCTGCTGTTTCAACAGTTCTACTCAACAGACCCTCCTTCACGTTCTTGAAATAATACCATTATCACTTTCTTTGTGAAAGCTCCAAGTTAATATATAGATACTCAGCTGATGGAAAATATCTAACCTCCCATTAAATCAATTCAGCAAGATTAATTCTCATCACTGAAAAGAAATGTAACCTACATTGTTTCAAAACAGGCTCCAGCTCTCAGTATTCTGTAAGCCCAGTGTCCTCTAACAAAATACACTGGTGGGACATCTGCATGTCTGCATGATTTCATAGATCAAGGGAGACAGTAATAGCATCTAGGCTGGTACAGTTGTTGCTTTGGAGGAAATGTGTTTTATGTAAATAATGAAGGAAGGGGGATAACAAGCCATGCCCTTGAACATCAAGGAAAGAAATATAAAGCAGAGCATGGTCTATTTCTTTCACATGGATGCTCAAAAACTGTGCTAAATCACATTCTTTACAAAAATGATTTGGAGATTCATTTAATCAGTTATTTAATTACGACTAAAACAAACAGTGTTTGAGCTATGAAAAGCACAAATACGCTTGGAAGCCTTAACGGGTAAATACAATTATATACTGTAATAAAACCTTGCACAGATCTTTTCAGCCAGTGGTTCAGAGCACTCAGATGCACCTTTGGAGAAGCATAAACAATGCAAAAACCTATAATTGCAATGTCAGTCATGGTGTCCATACAGAATACCAAGTACAAAATCATATCTTGATTTATTTCCATGGGTCTCTGGCAAAACAAAACCCTACAAAGCCAACAGCAGAAGCACAGTGTCCTCTGCTGGGGAAACTGCCTGAGATTCTTTACCTGAACATAAGAGGGTGGGGGAAAAACACGGCTCTCCTAACCAAAATTGAGCCAGTTCAATCAATCATTTGTTCCAAAAACTCCATTTTTCACAACACACATAAAAATAGCAGGAGAGAGAAGACCATCCTGGAGATACGGCTTCAGTGCCTTCTAACAATTCCACCTTGATTGACTGATGGCTCAATAGCCATTACTTATATAATTCACCATAAGTGATCTTAAAATACTTTACTTTTTCATGCATACTGCCATTGTGAAAAATGACCAATTGAGCCATTTGTCAAAGCGAACCAAAAGGGCTCCTGAGCTCAAATGTTCTTAATCTTTTCTAATAAGACGAGGATTCAGCTACAAAATGTGCCATCTGTAATTTAGGATGGAACAAGAACTGCAGCATAAGTCAATAGCTCCCTTCGATTACTGGATGTGATCAATTTGCCCATATACCTGAAGAAGCTGAAGCTCTCTCTGCTAGGAAGATAAATAAGATACCTCGTTCTAAACTGAGGTACAGAGGAGAAGCCCACCCCTACCCTGTGTGAATCCTCTCTCACAGCAGCAGTCAATAACGCAAGGGTGTGAAGGTATAAATTTTACTGAGCAAAGGAGGCTGCAACTATCAGAAGCATCTCTCCAGTTCATATGGCATTTATATCTGAATGTTAAATATAGCATTTGAGGCAAAAAATTAATAAATGCATAGAAAAATAGTAAAGAAAGTGACAGAAGCACCAACCACTAACCACAGCCAATAATAATAAACAATAGCTTTTGTAAATAAAGAAATTCACAGGTCACATCCCTTATAAATTGCTTCTGTATTCTGTGATAAATCAGTAACTCTTACAGACAGGAAATATCTTGTTTGCACATAAATATTACATTATATTTAAGCCAGCTGATAGAGTTACATTTTTTGCTTAGTTAACCAACGTAACACTGAAGCATCCTCACAGCAGTGATGTAATGAAGTTAAATTAACTCATGGCCCAAATGCATTGCTGTGTACCTAATGTCCACTACTGATGCAGGGCAAACATCTTGGTTTTAATTTGCCCTGTTGAAAGACCCAAAATGTGCTAAATAATACAAACTGAGTTCATACCCAGAGTGGAGACTCATCTAGCTGTAAAGAGGAATAGGGGCAGGGCAGAATAGAGCTGGTACTGATCTGAAACACTGCCAAAGACAGCATGGCACCAACGGGGTAAAAACAGGCAAAATCACTTGGTTTGTTGTATATTGGTTGCACTCCTAAAAACCTCACTTCGTGACAGGCTGACAGTCCTTAAAATCTTCAACTATAGTAAAAAATCACATGAGCCTCTCACTCTAATGTTGAATGACCAATGGATGATGCAGTGAGACTCAAAATGTGTTACTTGGCAAATACATCTCCCTGGGAAAATGGATTCTACTCCAGCTCTTCCATTTGTAAAATCTTCCAAATGTATGTTTTTGGAGTTCTCTGATGGGCTTGTGGAAATCATTGCATTTAGTTAAATCAGTAAGCCAGCATCTTTTACAGCCCATCTTAGTCTGTATGGCTGTATGTGAACAGGAACTGAAAGACCACAAATTGTCAGGGCTGGTATGATTTGGAACTGCTGACCATTAAACAGCGTGGCCTCATCTGCTTTTTTAATTCAAATGGGCGTCATTTATAATGTCTCTTGAAAAAGATTCTGCTTTAGTCGCAGGTTTGGGGCACAACAAGAGCTCGCTGATCTGGATTTATTCATATTAGAGATTATTATCTGCCTTGAGTCTGTTCTTCTAATGCATATATGATTTTCACTCACAGGATCCTGTCGTGCAACATTTCAAATTACTTCTGCTGTGCATTATGCATAGCTCAGTAGCAAATGAAGAGAAGGCTGATCAAGGAGAAAGGCAGTCTTAGGCACTTCAAAACTCCAGCCTGTTCCTAACAAACCAAAATTCCTGGTGAGACCACCGGGGGGAAAATGGCCCCATTGCCCCTTTCTGCCTCCAATGGTTACATTTATGTAACAGGAGAGACTCTACTGCTCTTATAAACGACTTCATTTTGCATTTTAATATGCTTTGAAATGCACAGATAAAAATTACATACCACACCTACTTATTATATTATTGTGTTCAAGTTGAGTGTCTGATTTACAACTGCCATGACCACACTCCATGCGCACATTGGCCAGTTCATTTCATGTGTGTTCATTCCATTTATGCACATAAGAAAGCAATTTTTTTTCACAACTGGAATGTTTATTTGCCTGAAGTTTCCAAACTCTGTTTCTATATTGTTTTCATTCATTCAAAATATACTTTTCATGAAAAGGACCCAACAACTCATCTTAACTGTGACAGCATTCATCCAACTAAAGTCGTCTAAGTACAAAGCCAAAAATCAGGGCCATGTGCTTTATATGTTTACAGGAAGAAATATTCTCCGATGAAGACTTTTTCCCCTAAACTAGAACGAAACATTATTTCTTTGAATCAAATGGTAAATTTAAAGACGATAGGAGGGAAAGATAATTCTGTTTTTCCATTAAGAGCTGTTCCCAATAAGATAACTATCAGCTAAATTAGACAGCAGCTAAATTAGACAGCCCAGCCAGATACAGCTCTAAGCAGTTATAAAGCATTTATCAGAATTACACTTGAGCCTAAGGCCAACTTGACCATGGACAGCAGATCCTATACAGTGGATGTGATACAACAGATGCATTTTTTGTCTTTAAATGTTCACACTTTATCTATGGGTTTATATGGAAATACAGCACAACCAGACAGCAAAAAAACAACCAAAAAACAAACCAAAACCAAAACCAAGCCCACAGTCCTTCATTTAGCAGTTAGAAAAAGAATGAAACTTTTTTATGACAAAATATCCCATGTGGAGACCATGGTTGTATCTGCTCTCCTGCATGCAGATCTTTTTAAGGCATTCCTCTGTAAAATGTTACTGGAAAATCCACCCCCATCGATTCACAGTCACGATAGACAGACAGACAGACACATCTATAGGCACACACAGAGCAAAGCACATATTAACATGCAGTAGTAATTGGATCCAAATGGCATTTCACTTGTCTCCTGATCTATTTTAAGAGCCATCTGCCTTCCACATTTTCCCTCTTTTCTCTTGCAGAGAATCTTTATACCATTCTCTGCTATCAGTCACCAGGCACATTCCCAGGAACATCAAGCAGAAGAATAATTTAATGCCTTGGATCTATATGTCATTCCTGTAGCAGTGCTAAGCTCTCTAAAAATCTCATTCAAATATATCATAGCATCTCTAATGTCAGATTAGTTTAGGTCATCAAAGTCTAGAAGTATCTGTAATTGTTCAGTTAGCCCAGCAATATATTCATTTTCTAGAATGAGCAGTGGAGAGGGGAAAGAAGATGACTTAATGTTGCATAGATAAACAGGACTGTTGTTTCAACTTGAATGGATTCCATAGAAGTTTTATGTTTCTAAGTCTACTGATGAAGTGTGTCATCATTCCTGTCTACTGATAAAACTAAGGAAAAGCTACCACAATCACTCAGTTGAATTCAAAGCACTGCCACTGTGATCCCCTAAAGCTGCTTTCTGAAGCTGGAAATAAGTGATTTTTTTTCTCCTTTGTTTGCTATGCCAGGAAGAGATAATGCAGCACATTCAGTTAACATTTGTCCCTGAAGCACATTATCCCTCCAGGAGTATTACGTGGGAGTAGCACAGACATAGTGTTTCAAATTAATCAGGAATGGGATTAATCATGCAAGAAATAGAAGTTAAAATGTAATATTTAAAAATAAAGTTACAGCAGTAGAAAGTATAATTAAAATATTCTTCCTAGCTACAATTTCTGATGCCATGTTAAGTTTGATTTTATCACTTTCTTCTATTTTTTAATTTCTCAGCTTTAATGCCTTGCAGTCCAAACCTGCCATTTATTGAAGCCTAGTTAGAAATGCCTGAGTCTTTCTTCCTAGTCCCTCATTTTTCAGCAAAATGTAACAGCTTCATAAAGATTCTGATCTGCACAGGAGAGCTGACTGACCTGAGAGCTGCATGTGAGGACAGTGGACTGTGGAGTGCCAGGGAGCAGCACTGAGAGGGGAAGGGAAGAACTGAGCAGGTGGATACAGGGAGTGTTGTTCCACCTGAGAACTGACCATGAAAATTAAAGAAGAATTTCAGAGCACACTCAAAATAATGCCATGAATGCCAGCAATGAGCACAAGGAATATGAACACAATTCATAACACAAAAGGGTAGCAATGGAAGGGCAAGCAGCAAAGTTCACCAAGGCTCTGTGTTACCCAAATGGGGAAAGGTTTTCACACTGCAGAATTCACATCAATCACTTGGTCAGGATTGCTGTAATTAGAAATATGGGCCAGCATGCTTATTCCCTCCTTCTCCTCATATATGGTGTCTTAATTTCAATCAAAAATCCTTAATTTACTAAAGTCAGGTTTCTCAGTGAATTCTGCCAGGACCTCACTAATTCCTTCAGCTGCAATTCCCACTAACTATAGCACAGGACTAAGCATCATGACAATATTTGAAAAAGTTGTGTATCATGAACTACTGCCAGAAGAACAGCAAATGAAATATTTATTTCATGTGCATATTATGGATCCTGTATTTATTTGCCACAATAATTATTAAAAATGAGTGCTCAAAACTTTTCATTTTTACCTGACTGGAAGCAGTTTTCCAACTGGAATCATAGTTTTATTATTCCCTATAAACAAAGCAAAAACTAAGAGTATAGATAATCATGTGTCTATGCAGATTGCCGGTATCAAAATTCATTGCCTATATTAAATTCAAGGACAGTAATCTTCTGTCCATATTTTTTCAGGCTCCAGCCTTACTCCTGTGGCAGATACAGAGACTAATACTTTAATTCTGCATGTTCATGCTGAAGCAGAATGCAATTGCTTCCCTGGAACCACATTTTCTCTCTCCACCCATTTGTTCTTCAGAACTTGCTGTCTTCCTATTATTTTATCCACCCAGCATCTTCTATCACCTAATGTTCACCTCAAATACAAAAAGCCTTTATCCTTTTGGTCTGACAAGGGATTTTTTTTTTTTGGTACAATGATACTGATATTAAATATGCCAGACCAACGTTACTTTTCCTTTCCTACCAAGAGGCCAAATGAAATCTCTTAAGATACAAAGTGCCAAGTGTTTTATCTAGTTCATGGTTTTAATCAAACAGTATACGCCTAGTTTAAAATGTATCATACAAATCAATACAGATCCCAGGATTTTAAAAAACTAAAAGTGTTGCTCAATTAAATTGCTGTCACAATTAAAAAAGGAAGACCTGCAGCTTGTATGAATAAGGCATTGACAAGCTTCACATTAAAATGCAGGAGATTAATCTTAAATATTGAAGAGCTCAGAGGTTTACAGTTAGCAGCATATTTGGAAGCTCAGTCAAGCACAGGTTTTATACAAGTGGGAAGTGCTCCAACAATTCGTCCTTCTCTGCTTGGAGCACCTTCAAATAGAGCAGAAAGGAAGCAGTGATTTCACACTCCAGGAGCCCAGCCAGCAGGCTGCACCAGGTTATTCCCCCACATTCAGCACTTCCAGACCATGCCTTGAGCACTGGGTCTGCTTTGGAGTTCCCTGTCAGAGGAAAGGCACCCTCTAGCAGAGGGTCACCAAAAGTTCTTGGGGTCTGGAACAGCTGAGATTCGTGGAACGGCTGGAGGAGCTGGGTTTGCACAGACTGAAAAGGGGAAGGCTCAGGGCACCCAATTGCAGTTTTCAATTACCTGAGGCAGTCAGGGTTTATAGAGCAGGCACAGCCAGGCTCAGAAGGATGCAACAAGAGGAAACAGTCACAATCTCCAAACAAACAAAATTCTGATTAGATAGAATGGAAAAAAAATGGAAAAATTCTTCACCATAAGAACAATCAAACCCTGGAACAGAAGTCCAGAGAAGTTTGGAATCTCCATGCCTGAGAACACTCAAAGCTCAGTTAAAAAAAGATACTGAGCAATTGGATGCAACAAAGAGTCCAAATAAAAACACACGTCCTGGGGGTGAACACTCAAACTTTTTTGCTGTTGATCAAAAGGTTTGGAGATGACTACAGTAGGGAATCCCACAACCAATGGAACTCATTCAGTCCAGATGCACCACAAGGCAAGTTCATCGCTCATTTAAAGGAAAGTATTCAGTTCCACAGAATATTCAGCACTGCACATGAGACTGAAATATTATTAAGATTCAAGAAAGAAACTAGAAACTCTAAATAAAGTTTGAGTTATGTGAAGGCATCCAAAAGATTTTTGTGGATTTAGTACATTATTCTTCATGTACATTGCAAAATTTAGGACTCAGAAATCCCACTAAAATTTTGGACAGCTTAGTTATTCAAATAAATCCTCACACCAGGAGGTGGTAAAGGAATCCAAAGCACACTTCATTTCCAAGGAGGCACAGCTTAATGTCAAAAAATTTTAAGTAGCGGCTAACAGTGCCTTTTGTATAAACATTCCAATTAGCTAAGCCTGTTAAACCAAAGGCAGGCAGACTGCTCCAAAAACTTTCTGAGGCACTGTTTAATGTCAAACTTGCAAACCTTTAACAAGACAAACTCCAAGAACAAATTCAGCTGAAGCTGGAAGAGAGGGGCTGGAAGTAACAGCAAAATCCCATGAGTTACTCTGCTGTATTATTCGAACTGAAATCCCCAGGTCATTTTGAAATCACAACTATTTGCTTGAATCAAACTGCAGTTTGCAGTGGCTCACATTACAGTTATATCCCCTCACTTTCATTAAAAAGTGAACAAAACACAAAAACATTTATCTGATAATAAAGAAAAATAGCTATGTAAATATATAAACCTTTTGAGATTAGAGAAAAAAGATCCTTCAAAATTGTTTTTTGATGTTCAATAACTATTTTGAGGATTAAGAATTATTTTTGAAACAAACCCTTGACCTTCTCTATGGAATTCCCATTCTGGCCAATAAAAATATTTCTATAATGTTACATTAAATTAATATTATTACAATAATTTTTTTTTAAATTTACTTTCTTATCTCCCAAATACCAAAAAGTCTATGAGGAGCAGAGGAGGCCAAAAAGAAAGGGTGATTTTAAGTGTCTTTCATTGCCCATTTTCACCTCTGATCCCTTTTTTTTTTTTTAATTAATTAAAAAGCCAGTTTTCCTCCTTAAAACCACAAAACACCCCCCCTTCTAACCTTAATTACTAAAATTTTTAGGAAACACAGTCATTTTGCAATGTCCCTATAGCATGTTTTATACTAGACAGAATAAAATAATGGTAAATTCTAACACCACATTTTAAGTTAATTATTGTTCCAAAATTTCCTTGCATCCCTGACTGAACAGTACTTCATTTATGCACGTGTGTCAAAAACTCCTCAACAACTTCTTATGCTGTTTTAAAAATGTCAAATGAACATACTTAGTTCCTCCATGTAAAAAATATATTGAATATCACCTTATTTTGTATAATTGCCTGTTTTATTCAACTGTCTTTAGATTTTATTTCAGAAGTCACTACTCCACACACCCCTCTTCTATTCCTAGTTCCAGTATTCTGGTCAAAGCCTCTCAAGCAACACCCTCAAATCACTATTTAGCATAAATGGTCAAATCTCAGTAGCCATTGGGAAGTCATCATAATTTACTGAGCACAAAAACCCAGCTTGTGAAGACTGGACTGACCAAAGATCTGCAGATTTCCATGGTGAGAAAGTTCACTGGGTAGATTTTTAGGGGCACCAACAGCCATTTTGTGCTCTAAGAGCTACAATGAGTCTGTGACTTCTGCCTTTCTAAACATTTATCTGCCCTGTACAGGAATCAAACCTCATCATCTTCCCAAATAAAATACACACCTCTCTCCAGACTATGATCTTCTCTTACTTTCATGCTTTATGAAGTACAGAACTGATTTAAGGTCGCCCAATATCAAGCTCTTCTGTCATCAAACTACACACAGAGATTCTTTAGTTATAAACATGGGTGCCTCAATAATTCAAGACACTCCTTAGTTGAGCCTTTGATTGCTTAGTGTTTGTATTTATCCTAGAATTTTTTTGCTTATTTCTGATGGTTCTAAAGCCAAATCTACAAAATCTTAGCATACATTAACCCATTGCAAGTAGAGAGGATGCCTTCTTGACTAAAAATGATTCCTGGATAAATTTGATGAAATAGCACACAGGTATTAGAAATGTCTTGAGACAAATTCCCGTTTACCAGAATATATAATTTCACATACTTGTTTGCAATGTTTTTCAAAATCTATTTCAAAGCACCTGCAAACACTTAACTTTTCCAAACAGCAGAAAATAGTTCTAAAAACAGGACTGACAATAATTGAGTCATTTCTGGTAGCGGGAAATACATAAGTTCCATTTAAAAAAATTTTTCAGGATAAGAAAAATTATCTGAATTTTTTAAACAGCTGTCATCAGCTAAGACTTTGGTACCAATTTGTCACTTCAGCATGCTCTTCCAGCATGTACAAATGCAATAATAAGCAAGCAACAAAGATACTTGAGAGAAATTCTCCTGAGTCCACCAGGGGAAGGCTCAAAATAATGAGCAGGCTGCAACTGAAAATAAGCTATAAACTTTTCCAATAATAGAAATAAGCACATAGAACAACAAAGAAAATCCTGTAAAATGTTTAATATATTTTGTTTCTAATAGCTGCATTTCTAGAACTAATCACTGCTTCACAGATGCATCGTAATTGGCTTGTTCAGACTTATTAATGAACTCATGACTAATTACAATGCCTAATAGGCCATCTCAGGTAGAATTCCAAGAACACATCCACAAAATTATGTTTAATGGGTGAAGAGGGAAATGTTAATGGAGAGATGAAGATATATCACGTATCAAAAATCAAGAATGAAGACAGGGTGATTCAAAAAAAGAAATAAGTATCTGAAGAGAGAACAGATGTTGCCAGCTGACTCCAGACCCACATGGCAAAGCTGCCCTTTCATTAGTAATCACAGCCCTTCCCTTTCTATCCTTATTTGGATGCAGAATTGGATTTGTGCTTTTTGGTTTTTTTTTTTTAAATAATCCGGTCATCATTCAGATGTCCAGAAGTGCCTTCCTAGTTCAAATGGATCCATTTGGATCCACTTTGAGAGACTGGAGTCTCTAAAATTTTCCCATCATGAACTCAAGTTATTGAAACTAAGGTTTTGCAGGAGGTTCTGTGGAAAATTTCTCCGTTTAGTAGCCACATCCAGTGACCCCAGAGCAGTCCTCCTTCAGAACTTGTGAGAAAAGCCTAATTTGAAAACTGTGTGCATCCTCATTTAGAATAGTGATGCCTTGAGTGGCCATCTAA